>ML677388.1:6338389-6478920 GCA_007922305.1 Dermatemys mawii
ACACAAGAGACAGGAACGTGTAGAGAAGGGACACTAGAGCTACGTTTCTGAGGCTGCCATTTGATGCAATCTAGTTCATGCTTCAGGAGTAATTTTAAGAGCCAGGGAATAAAAAGGCATCCCCCGCCTGGGATAGTTCCAATTGTCCAGGGGATGGGAGTGAACCCCAGAGGCAGGAAATTACATCTTGATCACTGGAACAAGGGATTAAGTGGAGATGTTCATGGTTGCCTGTAGGACCGTGCAGAATGAAAGGAGCTGTAGAATTATTTACTGTCTCCACCCAAGCTGCTGCCCAAACAGTTAAAGAACCATAGCAACAGATTGATGCAAGACCCAGAATTGTAAGATTGTTTGTGTGCCGTGTATGTGCCGTTGTGTGGAACGCCTGCCTGGTGGGTGTGCACACATCGGCACTGTGTGTGCCTGGACACACACATTACACCATGTGCAATACAAAGATGTGTGCACTTGGAGTTTGGAAAGGGCTCCTTCATTCCGTGAGCGTGTTACATTGGTGGTTCTCGGTCATGCAACGGCACTTTCGGAAGGTTCTCCGGGATAAGGAGAACCCACCCCACATGCCTCCAGAGTTCTGATTGGTCCAAAGATAACAGAATCTCAATGAAACAAATCTTCCTGTGACCAGCCACCTGTGTGCTGCTCACGGTATCTGCTGCAGGCAGTGGGGAACAGGAAAATATGGTGACAGGTACCCTGGTGGCTTGAAGCCCTGGGCAACTGGCTTGTTGTTGTGACCAAACATGGGGCTCTGGATTGCAAACTGGTTTTTGGAGACACCGGCCTTCAGAACAGCAACACCACCACTTACAATACCTCGTACCCATCCCGTTACTCAGGGGACTCACTGAGAGCCCCTCATACACCAGGGCCTTCCCACTGGCAATGACAAGATGGCTGCTTTTATGGTTAGGGGATACAAGCTAAGCTTTGGTATAGACAAGAACTAACTAGCACACGTGCGCACATGTTACTGTATGTGCAGGAACAATCCCCTTCCTGCCCCCCGATACAACAAAGCAGAAATTAAAACAACCCTTACAATACCTCCCACCCAGCCCACCTCCCCTACAATGACTTCAAATCACGCTCCTAGGATCTGCAGCACGACACGCTCCTGGCTGCATGGCACAAACCTGCTAGCTGGAAGCAAACAAAGGGATGGGGTACAGAGGGGTGGCCATGCACATCTCCCCAAAGACCTTAAGGCTCTTTGACTGGGGTTGGGTTTGGAGGCTCCCCAAGGCTTCATGCAGAACAGCCCCCTCCTGAGAGCCAGCCCATACCCCTCCTCCTGCCCATCTGCCATTTCCCAAAGGCAGGGCTCCCCGTTCCTGCCAGCCACACGGGGCTTGTAGATCAGGCGCTGCCCTCACTACACCCGCTGCCAGAGTGGTGGGAAACTTTGCAGAAGGAGCAGCAAGAGTGCTGGCTCGATGCCAGCACAGGGCAACCCCAGAGATGGAGCCTATAGGGCACAGTAACCAAGAAACCAGAGTCCAACCTGAGCCTCTTTGATCCCCTCAGGAGGAGCAACTTAAACACCCCCCTTTGCAATAGATGCCACTGGTACAACACCTGGCTGGGACCACGCTACAGACAGCTCATTCAGCGAGTGGCGCTGGGTCAAAAGAGGAGTGAGTGGAGGGGGTCACAGGACAAGGTCTGATCAGCCCCACTGCCCCCACTTTAAATCCCAGCACCTTGTGGGACCAGCAGCTATTGCTAAACCTCCATGTTATTCCTAGCAGAGCCCTTTTGTTCCCCCAACCCACGGGGGCTATAGGAATCCCTGGCACGTTTTTCCCTCCCCAGGTGCCTCTTACCTTGGGGGTGGACGGGGATGCAGGTGAAGCTGCCGCTCTCTCTCCGGCCCAGCGAGGTGTCAGCCCCAGTTGCGATGTCTCAGGAGACGGAGGAAGCTTCCTGCCCATGCACGCCACGGAGCCCAGCCTTCCCCCCACCTGATCTGCCTGCGAGCTGCGCCTCCTCCTGCCTTGTATCAGCATGTGCCCCGCCCCGCTCGGAAGGGAGGAGCCGGGTTGGTTCTGCGGGCAGGCGGATTGGCGGAGGAGAGCGTCAGTCAGCGGAGCCTGCTCCAGGTGGGGTTCGGAACGTGAGCCCAGCCTGCCCGCTTTGCTGAGGGGAGTGGGGCGCTTGGTCTCGCGGGGGGCGTGCTGAGAAGGGGGGGTTGGCCCCCAGGTGAACATGGGGTCTCCTGGGCTCGGTCTTCTCCCGGATAAGGGCCTGGGGGGATTATTGGGAAAGATGCAGGTCCCAGGGAGATAAGGGGGGGGGGGGGATCTCTTTCACTGGACCAACTTCTGGGGAGAAGGGGGAGGCGAGCTTTCGAGCCCACCCCGAGCTCTTCTGCAGCTAGGATTCCTGCCAGCTGCACCATAGCTGGTTGGTGCTCCCCCTCCCCAAGCCCCCTGCAGCATCCCATGCCACCCAGGGCTGCCCCAAAGCGCTGCTGTGCTGTGGTGGGGAGCAGACATCTCCCCTCGCTCTGCCAAAAGCAGCCCCCGGGGGGTCCCCGACATTCAGTCCGTTCTGCTCGCCTTGGTCAGGCTCCCCACTTTCTCTCCTCCCAGCACCCCCCCATACCTGAACATCCACCCAGCGCCCTGTCTCCCCCTGATCCAGCATCGCTGCCCTCGTCTCAGCCTGCACTCCAGGTCCATGGCATTAAATAATCCATGGGGGGGATAACACGGAGCCCACCTCTGGCCCTGCTTACAGGCAGATCCTTGTAGCAAGTCCCTGAGCCTTGCTAGCAGGATAGATGATTGAACTGCATTGATCATTCCTGTGCATGGCTCTTGCTATGTGCCCAAAGCCCTGTCCCTTCATGCACTGGGATGTTGCCCAGAGTCCTGGCCAGGGGTGCCGTGGGGAATGTATAACAATAAACACAACTCCTGCTCATTGCTATTGCAGCCCTCATTTACCCTTCCTCTAGCGCAGAGCCAGCACTAGACAGAAGAAGACTAAGGCTATGTCTACACTAGCACTTTTGTTGATAAAACTGTTGTCAGGCAGGGGTGTGAAAAAACAGGCACACACCCCCAACCGACACAAGCTTCACCGACAGGAGCACTGGCGTGGGCATAATTATGACACTGACTCACCCCTTAAAGCCCTACAGGATAGAATGGTGGGATTCCAGTTTTGAAGGCGGCAGCTCCGTGCCAGGACATAGTGTAACCGTGGCATCTCGATGTAGCCATACCAGCCCAGACCTGGGGGCTGGTTGTCAACATGGGAAGGTGGATTGGCCGAGATCTCCTTGGTTTGAGCCCAGAGTCCAGGTGCAATGCTGGGTCTAGGAGCTCAAGAGCCAAAGGGATGAGCAGGACAGGGAAGGGGGAGGGGGGAACCAACACCGAACTGAAATGCTGTTGCCAGGAGGGGAGACTAAGAGGGCAGTGGGTAGCTCCGCATTTCCTTAGCAGGGGAAGGATCCTGCCCAGGTCATGATGGACCCATCGGTTCTCCACAACAGCCCCTGCCCCTTTCGTGCCCTGGGGAGAGGGGAGCTTCTGTGGGAAAGAGCCAGTCGGCAGATTAAAAACACCAGAGAGAGACCAACTGATTTCAGAACCAAAGGCAAACGGTTCCCATGGCAACTGCCAGCAACAGGGGGATGCGTCTCCTGGTGTCCTTGGCAGACGCTGTGGTGTGATCCCAGGGCTGCCTGGGAACACGCCCCATAGGGAGTCAGGCCCTGCTGCAGTGGTCACGAGGGAGCGGATCCACCTGGCAGGGAGAAGAAGGGCTCAAGCCAGCCGGGTTCGATGGGCCCACCCCATGGAGATCATTCCTGACACAACGAGGGTACAAAACAACAGGGCAGCTGGCAGCACGCCTTGGGCACCCTTGAAGATCTCCTAGAACAGCAACCTCACAAAAGGGACGAGCCTGGGAAAACCTGAGCAACCCTGCCCAGAAGACATGACACGGAGAGAGGAGAATGCTACAGGCCTCTGGCCGGCGATAGCAGCGGGGAGGATCCCTCGTGAGGGGAGGCATCTTCCCCCAGAAATGAGGCAGGTGGTGTCTCGTGCGAGGGTCTAGAGATGGACCGAGGAGCTGAAAAGAACAGGGGAGCTGGCTGGCATCGTTCGGTGCTCCTGAAAGATAAGGGCACACTCCTTGCTCAGCGGGGGCACAAGGCTGGGTCTGTGTCAAATAAAGCTCGCTACCGTCTGGAGAAATAGGGGATATGCCCACTGGTCTGGAAAAAAAGGGGTCCTGGGACTCTGGAGGGCTAAGTCACCAAGTCCCAAGGGTCTTTGTGTTATAAAGAGTTGAGCAGTTTCCTGGGAGTGTACAGAGCTGAATTGACATGGGCCATGGTCTCAGAGGATGTGGGTGGGACTAAGCTGGCAATTCTTGTGCCTGGCCAGTAATGCTCTTGGCAGGACTGCATCCTGCTGGGTGTTAAGCATATTAGAAGCATCCAGCCCATATTTTGGCAGCTGAGTAGCAGCTGAACACTTCTGAAAATGTGCTCCAGAGTGGGCAGAGGGGTCTGGACTTCAGCTCTGAGCTAGTCCCTTGCTGAGCTGGAAGTGGGCGGATTTTGGGATAGGAGGAATTGCCCCCTGCTCCGTATTTACTTACATGCTGCACCCTTCTGAACAGGCAGCAAAGCAGAGCCTCATGCCCGGAGCCAGCCTGGCACCTTCCACCGCCTAGAAAGCAACTCAGCCCTCAGCCAGGCTGCCTGGGTACTAGCCTCAGGACACTGGTCCAGCTTTGAAACCACCGGGCTTAGGCGCTTTTGACCATCCACTGGGTGCCTATGTACCTTTAGAAATCTGGCCCTGTGTATTTAGATTAAGGATCAGGGCTAAAATCTTACGGTGCTGGACAGCTGTTCAGAATCACCCAGCCAGATGGCCTCGGTGTTAATAAGAACCAGTCTGGGCTGCTGTTGATCCAGCTGGATATGTCTTGTTAGACCAATGGGGGATGAATTACACTGTCTCCAGACACCCTAGTGTTTCCTGAGCTGCTCTAGGGCAGTTAGTTCTCTGTCAGGATCTTCGTTAAAGCTTAATCTGTAAACCCCTTTCCAGTCCAAATTAGAGGATTCCTCATGGAATCATCTTCCCTAACCACTTGAGCTCTTCTTAAATCTTTCCTTCTTCTTTCACTTCTCCGTTTTCACTTCCCTGTCCACTTTCTCCCCATTTTCCCCTTTCTACACTGATATTCTCCTTTGCATCCTAGAAGCAGCATGTGCGATTGACATTCCCCCAGTCGGTGCAGCCTCAGATCTATGGGTAACGTGAAAGCAGCCCAGCAAGACAATGAGCCTACAGCTTGGTAGTACCCCAAGGCTGTCACCTCCAGGGAGAGACACCAGCTGCGCTGGGCGACTGTACTGGGATAACTAAGCTTTAATGATATTCCAGAAATCTCCCCACCACCACCACCACCCACCCAATCAATGAAGGAGGGAAATTAACTCTCAGCAGAACCCAAGCTCCACCCAAAAATCTAACACACACAGCATGGAAATATCTCTGGTATTGCATTTTCAGAGAGAACACACCGTACATTGCCAGCAGGGGGCACAGTAGGGCATACATATTTCATGTTTAAATACTCAGAGGCATGGTTACTGCAGGAGCTGCCCATTGCATCTTTAATGTGAATTCACTGCTAGTGAAAGGTGCTATAGTGACAGCGCCGGATAATGAACTCCTCTGTGTAGCCACAGAACAAGCACAGCAGGGCAAGGTTCCCCCTTCACACTGGCCTGGTGCCTCTGTCCTGACCTGCCGGGACCACCCACTCTCTCTAGGTCTGAGAGCTTCCATCGGGTCCTGTTCTTCCCTGGGCTCTTTGCTGACAAAGGGGCCAGCTGTGGTTAGAGATGGAGGCCCTGATTTTCAGAGGTGCTGAGCTCCCGCAGCTCAACCAATGGGGGCCCAGTCCCTCGGACGGCCAGGCTTCCAGTCAATAGCGCGGCAGCAGCTGTGGAGCCAAAGGGCTGCAAAGAACCAGGAGCATGGAAGTTTTAAGGCACTGGCCTTAGCTCAGGTTGGAGGATACTGAGGTCCCAGCATCCGTGCACCATGGGAAGGGGACTGTCTGAGTGCTTCAGGGGGGCAGTGTTTGCACAGCATCAGGAGGTGTTATGCATCATCGGGGGGGGGGGGCAGTCAGGGAAGCTGCGTGGGGGACGGGACCCAGAAGCCACCCAGCACTATCAGAACCCCTGGGCCTGAATTATGCAGAATCCCTTCCAAACACATCGCGAGTTTGTCACCAGTGCATCTTGGCGCAGGAGTGCTCCCTTGTCAGATGAGGGTGGGTGGGGGCGTTTCTCCAGCAGTCCAGGTGGTGCTGTAGCTGGGCCCTTAGTGTTTCTGACCTGGGGTCCCCTTGAAGGATGCCCACATTAGCAGTCCATCCTTGTTCCCATCGAGGAATTGTTTCCAAGACAGGTAAGATCTATGGCCTCGCTGTGTTTATATCTGCTTGTTTGGCCACACTGTCAAATGCTGCCCCTTGCGGCCACCTATAGGTTTGCAGAAATCTCTGTCGCGCTGTTGCAGAAGAAGGGGACTGGCAGTGAAGGGTGACACAGGCCACAGACAGCTCAAGACTGAGGGGCCCTGCAGTAACTCAGATCCTGCCCAGCACTATTAGAAATCAGACCTCCATGAAGAGCCCAAAGGTGGGCTCAAATATCTCCCCCAGCATCTCTCCTGCACCCAGGGTCTCTGCCTCAAACTAGCCCAGCACTTTAGGAATCTGGCATTTATTTAGGTGCCCACATGGGAGCAGAGAGCCTTTGAAAATCTGTCCCTAAATGCAGCAGCGGAGAGACTCCCAGCTCGTCCAAGCTCTTGTCAGCCTTTGGTTCCTGTTCCATCCTGCCACTGGACACAGCACCCGCTTCCTTTCCGAGAAGCAGAGGATGGAAACACCCGGATGGAGAGCACCAAAGCCTATTTCCAGGCACAATGAGCCTGACCAAGGCAGCATATGGCACAATGTTCCTTGTAGACCCATTCAGCGAATTCTCCGATTAGGGAGTGAGCCCAGCTGGGCTTGCACCTGGCAAGACCTGTTAGCAGCATGGAACGTGTCCCCGGGGCCACTGGACATGAGGAAATCACTGTGCAGGAAAGAAGCCCGAGAGAGAATCAGATTTACTGCATGGCCCAGCATTCTTGGCATCAGAGAGGCTTCTGCTATCCTTGAGAGACTCAACCATGGGGAAACTGAGGGAACGGAGAAAGGGCAGCAGAGAAGAGGCCATAAAGAGAGAGTGCGAGAGTCAGAGTATAGGGCCCAGAAGGCAAAGGGATCAAGGACAGACCGAGGAGGCTGGGGAGGTGTGTGATTTTTGAACAGCATATATATGCTCATGTTCATATCTATACATAGTTTGTGTGGGTACATGTGTGAACTCACATCTGGTATGTGCCATATGGATTTGGTGTGTGGGAATGAATTGATCCTGGTGGTACAGATCCACACAGGGTGTGTAAGCCGCTCCTAGGGAGAACACCCTTTATCCCAGTCCCCGGGAGCCTGGCCTCACCCCATAGAGCACTGGTTGGGGCTCATGCTCCTGTTCTGAGAATGATCCCCAGCCTCTGGAGTGTAATGGGGCCAGGAGAGGGTTAATAAGCCATTGTAAAAGACCACACAGCCTGTCTGCTAGAGTTTGTTTGAGGCAGGTATCAGAGAGAGGAAAGTCTGCTCTTGCCACAGAGGGGCCCATACCTGGAATCCAGGTACCTTGCCATGTTCTTTCCGGTAAAATAAACAGCTCAGGGCTCCTTCAATCTCTGCTCTCCGGCGTTTTCTCCAACTCGCCAACCATTTTTGTGACTCTTCCCTGCGTCCTCTTCAGCTTTTCAACGTCCTTCCTGAAACGGGCCCCAGAAGCGGATCCTGTTTTCCAGGAAACAGCTCCCAGCCCAACCTAGCAAGGATCTTTCAGGTCCCGGAGACTTACATTCTGCTGGAGCCATCAGTTCTCTGAAGCTTCGCTTTGCTGCAGTGTCCTCTTTTGTCATGCCTGGGGGCCTTGCCTCAACCCCAGTTGGTCAGCCAGGAATCAATCATGGGGGCACTGAATCCCTGCCCCCTCTTAAAGGGGTCAGCTGTCCCCTGACCCCCTTGTTCTTGTCATCATTTACCCCTTCCCCAATTTTTGTGTCACCCGCAAATTTTATCAGCAGTGATTTCGTATGGACTTCAAGACCAAATGATGAAATGTTGAAAAGCATTGGGCCTACTTACCACCACAATCCCTGCAGGGCCCTATTCGAAACACCCTCATTCATTTCAACGACCTTTGGAGATCTGTAAGTTGGCCAGTTCTCAGCCCGTTTAGAGGGTGCTCTCTTGATACCGTGTAGTGCTAATTTTAACATTGGAACGTCCTGAGGTACTAAGGCAAACCCTTTATAAACGGCCATGTATATTGTATCTACTTAGTCACCTCTATCAGCCTAACTTGAATCTCATCAAGTCACAGGGCTGGCCTGTCACTCATACTGAAAGATCAGGGGCCTGAGCCAACTCCTCTGAATCCAACACCCCACCTCCAAAGTGTCCAGGCCCAGTTCTGGATGTTGGGGATCTAGCCCTTTTATTCCCACACAGCATCCCTCACCCTGGTATCGGGGCACACACTTTCCCACAGGACATCCCCTTCATTCCACCCATGGCTCAGCTCCACGGGGTAGATAAAACGGCTCTCTTTTTAAGAGCCACCCTCAAGTTTCAGCAGCTTGGCCAGGACCCAAGATCTGGCCATTCAGTGCTGGGCATTTACCTCCCAGGGGAACCCAAATCAACCTCAAGATCCCAGCATCCTCCTTTGGTTTTGGGTTTGGTGCCTCAGGAAGCCAGAACTAGAAAGCCTGGTCTTTTCACTCACTGGGGAAAGATTTCACATTACTTGGATTCTATAAATAGCTCCCCGAAGCACTGAAAAAAAACCCCATGAAATATTTAAACTCCAGTTCTGACAAACACAAGTCATCATGCCATACGCACCCCCAGTGACAACTTCCTCCCTCTCATTACATCACCCTACCCTCCCGTAGAATCTTTCTTCCCGAAGGCTCTCATAGCACGTTTGGAGGAATCCCTTTTATCCACCACGGAAAGCAGCCACTTCTGAGGTGGAACAGGGTGCTCTTTAACAGCACGCAGCAACAGCACACGGCGGCCCAGGAGAAGAAAGTAAGAAGTGGGTCCCTCTGTTTTTACATGCGTGTGAATTTAGCGCTGGTGAAAACAAGGGGCTAATAGCATTGGCTGGTGCCAGACACAATCAGGCAGGTATTGTGTGTAAGCCTTTGCCCCTCAGTCCTGACCTGCAACCTCTCTGCTGCTCCAGTCCTTGTCCTCTCCCAAGCAAAGACTGGGTCCAGTCCTGTGACTGGCAGAGTCCCCCGGAGGTGTCAAGAGTCCCCCTTGAGACTAAACACCTGTCCTTGGGGGGGGGGGGGTGTCAGGAAAAACCCCTCTCTTGGCAAGGTGCAGCGTAACCTAACCTGATTCCAAGGAAGTCCCGGCCTCCTCACAACCCTTCCTCTGAGCTGCTCTTTAGATCTCGGTTGTGCGGCACCTGGCCCCAGGGAAATGTGCGGTTTCAGCAGCTTCGCCGCTGTCTGGGCCTCCCTCGACCGCGGTGCTTGGAGGGGAGCCTGGGAGGCTCCAGCCTGCCTTTTGGAAGGGATTGGAAGGATCTCGTCCAGCGCCTGGGAGAGACTCTCCACTCGGTCCTGTCCCATCTCAGCCAAGGGATGGGATGGGGGGAAGGAACTAGAGCACTTTCCTCTCTGCAGGTCGGCAACAGGACTATTCCCACATCACAGACAATGTGTTGTCTCAGGCGACTGGACCAATGAGCATCACTCCTGCATCACTGCCTGCACCAGCTGCTGCTTTCTTCTCTGGCTCTGTCGGCACCTCCACCTTCCTTTCCTCTCTTCCTCGGTTACAAGCCCATCGGCCCTCTCTCTTCTTCCCTGCTTCCTCTGCCCCTGCAATCCCTTTGCAGCTCCTTCTGCAGTCGCCCTCTCAGCCGGTCACCCCTCTGCAGCTTCTATGTGATGCAGCTCGGGATGTGGTTAGAAGACAGTTATTGTCACAGAAGGCAGAGAGCATCACCCTCATGGGACATTACCTGGGACAGCCCCAGGCAGGGTGGGGTAGTGAATAAAGAAAGAATGAATGCCCAGATGGAGGAACCCGTTCCCGGTTAGACAGCGGCGCTTTGGCACCAGCGCCCACATACAGCCCTTGCACACAAACACCCGAAGTGCTGTGCACACGCAAACACACACAAAACCACGCATGCACCTCTGAGCACACACAATGCCGCCACACTCTCACACCACCACACACACACAGACACATACTGTTGCAATCAGGCACCCTCCCAAGTCCACAACCAATGCATGCCCCTGCCAGCACGCAATCTCACCCCTCCACAGCACAGATTTCGGCACATTCTCAAACATCTACAAGCAGCGGCTCGCTATTTGGCACCTCACTCAGAAACCCCTCCAGCATGTCCACACGCGCTCAGGCTTGCAAACACAACAGACTCATGCTCCTCTGCTCCGGTGCACAGAGCCCCCTGGACACCTCTACCCTCCCACCTGCTCCCCTCTCCAGACTGGCTTTTTGACTGACTGTTTTGAGGGAATGCAGCTGTCAGGAGCAAAATGGTTTCCCAAGAAGAAAATCAGCAGAGAAAGGGGGGCAGAGACCAACTCAGCTGATGAAACAATGAGAATCTTGACAGCTTCCCAACTGACCCTTAGGGGGCCAAGCTCAAGGACGGGGGAAGAAGGGGTGCTATCCCAGGAGAAAGCACAAGGGAGAAAATTGATACAGGGAAGAAAATTCCAAATCACGTCGGTGCAACAAAATGGAATTCTTGAAGGACACCTATGGGGCAGATTCTCTACGGGAGTAGATCAGCGCAGCTCCAATGAAGTTGATTTCCAGCTCCTGTTCCTCTCACATATGTAACCTACAGAGTCAGGTGGCTTGCGGAGAACCTATATTTGTGTGTATGACTAATTTGGGAAGGCTTCTTTATTACAGCATTGATTTTTTTTTTTTACCTTGATGCCTAGGAAGTTTATTCCTTGTCACTGGTCTGTCCCCTGGATCAGTTTCCTTTTAAATGGTCTCGTCGGATTCCCATCGAGTCTAGGCAATATATTCCTTTAACGGGTCCTTTTCCCTCTTCTGAGTATTGATTTCAGTGAGCACCCCTGCACTTCTGTCCCAGCACAAAAGGCGAGTGGAGAGGCCTGTGTATTACCCCAGGATGATGCCCGGGGTTAGCCGGCAGTGCTGATGCCCCGGCATGGGCCATTCACTGGTAAATACCCTGCCAGGATCTGACCTGATTTCCGTGGAGCCGAATTCCTGATAGGCTGCATACATTGCCCACAAACGCGGCTTTTCCATTGCCTCACTAAGTGCAGTTATGACCATATATGGGAGAGAGAGTGAGAGACGAGCTGTTCTCAGCTGCAACATCAGCGGTGGGGGTGGTCCCCGGTGGACAGTTTTCTGTGTCACGGTGCAGCTTTGCTGTGCACAATCAGCTAGTTCACAAGCAAGAGGCAATCTCCTCCTCTTCCCTATGCCCTCCAGAGGCCCAGGGTTAGCACCTGGTGACCTGGGTCAATCCCGCCAAAGAGCAACTTTGCATGAGATGGGGGGTTAACACAACCCAATTAGCCATGATGGGGGACACTGCAAGCACAGGTTTGTAAGTTGATTATTTGACCTTCCTCCCCCTCTGGAGGGTGCTGGCCCTTTGGGGCAGCTCTGCCAGGAGAAGTGCCAGGGAAGGGTTACTCCCTGCACAATGGAATTTAGATCTCTGCCTTGGCAAACAGCTGTGAAGTCTACGTTCCACTGCATCGAATAGCCCAAGGTATTTCATTAGAACTCATGCACAGACAGACACGGGAACAAGGCGGCATTCAGCACAGCACAGCTAGGAAAACTGCAACCAGGTTAATCAGACACAGCAAGGATGAGACGTGGAGCCAGCCAACCCGCGATCTGCTCCAAACAATGTCAGTGGACCAAACGTGAATGTTCTTGTCCCACTAGGTCCCACTCCAAGCCCAGTGACATGGACCGTCCACAGACTAGGACTGTGTCTGATCTGAGCAGGTGTCATGACGAGCCAGTCAGTCTCAAAGGAAGCTAAAGAGATTAAGATTGGAAGCAAGTTGTTCAGTGTAGAGATGATGGGCTGAAGTCACTATTGACACAACAAGAATTTCTTATTTATATTACAGTACCATGTAGGGGCCACCCCCGAGATCGGGGCCCTACTGTGCATGGTGTCTTGCAGACACATGGGAGAGAGTCCCTGTCCCCAAGACAAAGGGTCACAGCAAGGAGAAATGACTAGCCCAAGGGCAGGTTAATGGCAAAACAGGAATAGGACACAGGTCACACGAATCATAATGCAGTGTCCTAACCATTGGACCATTCTGCAGGTAGGCTCAGTACCCCTGATGTGAACTGGAGATGGAGTTTTGGAGCTAAGCAAGATCCTGACAGTCAGGGAAGGTTGGTGCATTAAATACTAGTAACACTACACACTTTTACAACACCTTCCACTCAAGATCTAGCACTGCACGCTTGCACCTGAACTCTCCAATGAGTCCCGGACCCAGCCGCTCTAACAAAGATGGGGATGATGGCAGTGTGCAGTGTGGGTTGGTCCTTGGGCCCCGCTTGGTCTGTGGGTTGCGCCAGGACCCCCGACAGAGAATGAACAAACCTTGTTCTAGTTCAGAAATCACTAGCACGGAGACCGCAGAGGGTATGTCTACACTGCAAATCATACCCAAACCAAACCTGCAGCAATGAGCGCAGGTCAGCTGACTCATGCTCACATTACGGGGCTAAAAATAGCTGTGTAGATGTTCCCACTCGGGCTCCGAAACCTGGCGGGGAGGCAGGAGAGGAGTTGGAGCTCAAGCTCCAGCCCAAGCAGGACCATCTACAGGGCTATTTTCAGCCCTCCAGAACAGCTTGTGTCATTTTACAAAACCCATCAGCAACACAACCAGCTGACAAGGCACCCTCTGATAAAAGAACCGGGAACTCTTTCCAGCGGGAGCCAAGCGCAGGAAGAATTCTTAAGTCATAATTCCATCAGCCACTCTCCCATGTCCACCAGTCCGATGCTGATCCCTGGCACATCAGAGGCAAAACTCCCCAGAGGTCAACGGGAGCTGGAACAGGCCCAGGGCTTTATAGCAAAGGGAAGCCCATCTAAATGTCTTCTCCGACTCTGTCTAGCACCTGAACCTCCACCGATCTGTTCATATGAACTGTACAGCTGCATACATTCCCCCAGCTACACACTTATTACAGTACGTTGTGTAGTCCCCTCCCAGTACACTTGTTCTTCTCTGTACAGCCGCACAGATCCCCAGCTATACCCATATTACTACGATACAGTCATCTGCATCCCCAACAGCACCTGGTCGTATATTCTGGAAAGCCACATCGGTCCTCCAGCTACACCCTTCTTGCAGTCTGTTCTGCATAGCCACAACCACTCCTCCTTATGTTGTGCATAGTCACATGACCTCACAAACGACAACTCTCCATATAGTCTGTGCAGCTAAATATAGTGCTAGGAGAGCCTCAGATTGTGTGTAGCCCAATACTATGAGCTGTATAGTCACATATCCCCAGCAACCCCTTTTTCTTCTATGGCGACGCAAAACACCCAATCTACCCCAAACAACAGCCCTTTCCAGGCTTTGGGAAGCTGCACCGCCCCTGATCACACCCCACGGCTCTCCAGAGCGAAGACCCTCTTGAAGTAATGCCCTGGGAGGAGCATTCCCTCCTTTGTCCCAGTCTTATGGGACTCTCCCACTCCCCACATAGTGAAATCCAGTTGCAATGAGCAGCAATTTGTTTTGGGTCTCCCACCCCCTCCACGGCTGGAGCCGGGATGAATGAGGGGCCTGTCCAGCGTGAGGCGAAGATATCCCTGTGATTGGCTGTCTCCATGGAAATACAAGGCGATTTGAGCTCCCACCTATGGTGAATCTGTGCATGACACACCGGCCAGCCAGTCTCAGTCCGCTCCTCTGGGGCTTGATTGGAAGAGGCGGGGTACAGAGTCTGGACGCGTTTCTCCAATGCCATGTGAGCACAATGTGGGGTACACGAGGCACTGGCTCACCCCAGCTCTCCTCCCCAAAGGATGAACCCACCCGGCATGGCTATTGGCTCCTGCTCCCTGCCTAGGGGGATCCCGGGTGGAAAAACCCTCATTGCTTCTTTACCTCAGGAGATAGGTCCATTTGCCAGAAACCTCTTGTCCTGGCTCTTGCTCAGGAGCCGCCATCTTGAATTCGGTCAGCTGCCCTGTCTCCTGCTGCGAACCCCTCAGGGCGAAGGGCCCGGAGAGTATTTCCGGCCTCCTTTTGCTGCCGGGGCTGGCGTGCCACACACATCGCTGGCTGGGTTCAGAGGCAGAGCGTGGAATAATGCCTGCTTGTCAGCGTTGATCAAAATCACCTGAGCGAGGGGAATCTGATGCAGGGGACTGGTGCAGCCAAATCAAGCCATGGAGCAAACAGGACGTGAACCCTCCCCACTCCGCCCAGCTTCCCTTTTTGGACAGAGGGCATCATGAGGTCTGAGGACATGAGCCCATCTGGAAATGTGCCATATTTTCAGGGCCCTCCCTGGCCTTAGTTCTTCGGTTTGCAGCATGGCAGTGCCGAACTGCACAGCTGGGAACCGCCAACCCTGCAGTTGGGTTGCATTCATTCCATGGTTTCACGCTCAACAGCTGGAAACCCACAGAGCTGAGAAATGACTGCGTTCCAGCCCCTGTGTTACCCCGAGGGCTGCTTTGTGGACACATGGCTGGGTTGCCTTCCTTAAAATAGGTGGGCCTACAAGAGCCTCCTCTGTCATACGACTGCATCACGTCTGCTACCTCCCCGCGAGACACCCAAGAACGGACAGCCACCGAGCACGACGAAGAGAAAGCCAGAGGAGAGAAGGTGGGGGAGATGGATTGGGACTAGCTGATGTGGAGAGAGAGAGGGCTGGAAGTGGCAGGAGCGCAAAACTTTGGAGGTCTAGTAGCAAGAGGCAGGTAGGTGGAGAGGAGATTGCTGCAGAGGCTGAAGGAGGCGGCTTTGCCGGGCTCTGGGCTGGGAGTCAGGAATCTTGTCAGACTGCTAGGAGAGGAAGAGTTTCCACCGAGATGTAGGAAGCGCGGGGGAGCTGTTAGGGCCTGGTGGCAAGGGGGAAGGAAGGGAGGTTCCCGCAAACCCGATTCTGAGACCTCGGCTAGAGTGGGCAAGTCCATCCTTGCAGGGGTGCAATCGGCCCAAAAGGGACCCCCCCTGCTTCATCCATGAAGCAAGGCCACCCCTGTCACTCCTTGTAATGTCTGATCAAATCCACTCCAGAATCCCTGCCGGGACGGGCCTCAGTCATCACCCTTGGGAGTCAGTGCACCCGCCCGGCAGATCACCTCCTTTGAACCATTCCATTGCTCCCGGTCCTCCCATCTCCCGCCCCAGTCCAGCATCTCGGCCTCTTTCCTTGGCCCACCCTACCCGATGGAAAGGGGCCTCTCTCCCCTTCCCCCAGTGCCGGTCCCTTGTGATCATTTCATAGCCAGCCCCTCTTAGCCCAGTGCCAAACAAGCTGCATCACCTGCCAGCTGCAGAACAGATACAGCAGCCAGGGCAGGCTGGCGAAGAGCGGCCGGGAGGGGTGGGGTGCGGGGCTTGAAGAACTGGTGCTGAGGTGGGGGCGCTGAGAACCACTGAACCAAACTGTAAACCCTGCATATGATGGGAACCACTTCGAGCCGGGGGGTGTGGCAGCACCTCTGGCTAAGAGGGAGCCCTGGGGCCAAGCGACAAACAGCCTGCTTGCCGCACGGGCTAACTGCTATTCTAGTGGTGAGCGGGATTATCGTGGCCTCTGTCGGAGCAGAGCCCAGGGCTCCTGGAGATGAAAACCCCATTGCACTAGGCACAGAATGAGAGGCAGCCTCTGCCCTGGAGCCCGTACAATGGAACCAAGCAGGATCAGCCCATGGTGAGAGGGGAAACAGAGGCACAGAGATGATACGCCTCCCCTGGCCTGACACAGCAGGTCGAGGGCAGAGCTGGGAGGAGATGGATGACCAGACAGCAAGTATGAAAAATCAGGACAGGGGGTAGCGGGTAATAGGAGCCTGTATAAGAAAAAGACACAAAAATCGGGACTGTCCCTATAAAATTGGGACATCTGGTCACCCATTTGCCCTGGCTCCCAGGCTAGTGCTCCAGCCACTAGGTCCATTGCCAGACAAATGGACAGCTGGGGCTTGTCCCCCTACAAGGGTAGGGCAGATCGAGCTGGGGGCTAGCGAGCCGGCTTGGCAGGCCCCTAGCAGGGGCAGGGGAGCACTGAGAACTGGCTCTCCCGGCTCCTAATGCCTTGCTGCTCCCCCACCCGAGATCCACCCCTGCCAGGTTCTCCAGGGCACAGCGGGACCCGAGGCACGGGCAGTCTGGCGAGCAGAGGGTTAAATGGCCCTGGCTTCCCTGCACTCTAGACGTCACGGCTGTCTTAGGAGGGGGGGAGCAGTGGTCTATGGTGGTCTTTGTGATGCATTTTCTACAGATAGCAGCAGCTGCTGCACTGAGCCCGCTTTCATCCGCGAGACACACGCTCGCTCACACACACCCAGGGGCCGGGGCGGCTGGAGCTCCCCAGCCGCGCCTCACTCCTCCTGGGCTCTGCAGAAGACCGGGCTCCAGCCTCCATCCTCACGGCTGCCTTCCCCTGCGAGCTGGGCTGGCGAGCGGTGAGTGCCAGGGGAAAGGGGGGCAGCAAGGCTGGGTTGGGTGCAGAGCCCCGGAGCAGCTGGCATTTGCAGAGCACCCCGGGGTGCTCGCCTGGCAAGCAGCAGGGCAGCTCCCCGAGTCTCTCTCTTCAGCCACCCCCCTCCCTGGAGCCCCTCTACTCTCTGTACATCGCCCATGGGGGGCGGGTGTCTCTGTCCCCACGGCGACCGATGCCAGGCTCCCCGCCTCCCAGCCCGCCCTGTCTGCGGAGTTCGCGCTGCTCTGCCCCTGTGCCGGGTGGGAGCTGAAGGTGACTCCATGCCAGGCACGGACGGCGTGCAGAGGGGCCGGCGGATGGGTGGGGGAGTCTGTGCTGTTTGCAGGCAAGCTGGGTCCCCCTCCCACCTCTGCACACAACGGGCCCCTCCAAGGAGGGGGGTCTCGCTCTGCGAGCTGGGGGTCGGTGCATCCCCCGCTGCTGGCAGCTGGGCGCTGCATCTCCCTGCGGTAAATCCTCCTGCAGTAGCAGGGGATGAGAGAGGCGAGCGCGCTGCCCGGCTTGGCATTGAGGCGCAGGCGGAGAGCCCTGCTTGGGGGGCCAGCTTTCTCTCCCCTTCTCCAGCTGTGCCAGGTCTGAGCGGCACCCCTGGGGTCCTCCAAGGCCTTTGCCACCAGTTCCCAGAAGACCCGGGAAGGAGGCTGCGTGGAGGTACCGGCGGCCTGGCTGCTAGGAGAGTGGCCCCTCGCCTGCTCGGGCCAGGGGAATGCAGGACCCCCCAGGGGACATGGGAACGTGTGCCATGATGCCCATCCCTGTTACCTTTCCTCCTGGTTCTGGCATCTCCCAGAGCTCCCAGCTCCCAGAGATGCCCCCTCGCCCCAGTAGAGCCCAGCGTCCATCTCTCAAAGTGGTGGCAGATGTTTGGCCTGTAGCTGCCTTCTCTTGATCAAAGGGGCTTCTTGTCAGTGAGGGTGATGTCCCACTGCTGTTGTGATGCCTTCTTCTTGGCCAGCGTCCTGGCTGGCCTGGGGAATTGGACAATGGGGGCAGCTTCTGGGAGGGGTGAGAGACTTTCAGGTAATGCCGTGAAATTCATTCCCAAATCGCCGTCCAGGGCGTGTTTATTGTTCCTGCAAAACAAGACCTGGGAAGGAGGCGGCCAGCTCTGCCCTGGATGGGATCTGGGTGGGGGGACCTTGGGCATAACGGAGGGGATCAGGCTCTTGGAGCTTCCACCTCTCCAGTGGGTTTGGGGCCTGTCGATTTTCTTCTCTGTGCTGTGTTTGGGGGCAATGCACCAGTGTTCTGGGACCTAGGTCTCCTCCATGGCTTAGCTTGCTGGCATGATTCAGATGCAAGGATGCAGCTTTAAGGTCAACGCACCATCTCCCCTGAGCAACAGCAATAAAGCAACACAGGCAAACAAGTGAGGGTGGCTAAAGGACAAGAATGGAGCTGTGTCTCTGGCCCATCCCAGCAGCGGGGTGTCTTCAGACAGAGGCAGGCCCCTGAGGAGCTGAATGCCCATGCTGACTGCAGTGCTCACCAGCCTTGGGATGGGGTGGGTCAGTCCAGGGGGGCGGATGTGCTGCCCAGCACTGAATGAACATGATGATTACCAGGAAAGGCGGGTCCATCCACATGAGGGGGCTTTGATGGAATATTATAGACCAGGGTGGCCAAACTTACTGGCCCTCTGAGGCACGTAGGACAATCTGCAGAAGTTCGAGAGCCAGGGCACACCTGCTGGGAGGTGGGGGTTGGGACTTCAGCCCTGCTCCTGCTGAAGCCCCAAGCCCTGGCAGATGTTCCCTGCAGGGTGGAAACCCCAAGACCCCCCTCCCTGGCTGGGCAGAAGCCCCTCCAGCACCACCATGCTGCAAGGCAGAGATCCTGAGCTCTACCCCAGTTTGGTAGGTGAAGAAGGGGAGGGCGTGGGGCACCCCCACAAGCCCCACTTTAATGGTCAAAGAGTCACATGTGGCTCGCGAGTCACAGTTTGGCCACCCCTGTTATAGACTAAGCCCTGGGCTGTTGCCACCTCTCACCTGGGCAGAGGCTGGCCCTCGGCTGGGCAGTGCTGGATGTAGCAGGGGGTGGCACCATTAGGGATTCCAGCAGCAGCTCCCAGAAGGCCAGTTATGGTGAGCAATGGCTGCAGCTCTGCTCTAGAGAAGTGGGGCAAGCCCAGGAGACTTCAGGCTCCTGTTGCTTGTAGGGATCCACTCGTGCCTCCATTTCCACTGGCAGGTCCGGAGGGAGTGGGACTGGCCAGGGATGGGATGGAGAGGGAAGGAGGTCAGCCGAGTTCCAAGTGGCGTATCTAGGAATTGTTTCCAGTCGGATGTGTAACGGGCTCGCTCTGTCTCTGCAAGGGGGTCGCTCGCCCCTTTCACCCACACAAAGGACAGGATCTTGGACTGCACCTGGGCTGAGCCTGCCAAGTCGATAGTGCCTTTGAGCTGGTCCTGTCCAGTCCATACACCGCTCCTCTGATTCATCCTGCTCTTGGACTGGGGCTGTCTGCAGTCACAACTGCCCTTGAATCAGCTCTGTGCCTTGGGGCTGCACTGACACTCCCATGCCCGGCCGGCCATTCGTCCGGCTCTGATCTGCCCTGTCTCTGCTGGGGCTGCACCAGCCTGCCCTGACCCCCACCCCCGGGGCACCTCCGTGATACCATCTTCACTCGGCTTTGTCCGTTGCGTGCTGCACCCAGACACGGTTGAACCTGGCCGCTTCTTGCCCTGTCCCTGAGCCCAGCGGTTCGGGCCTGTGTTGATTCGCTCCCTGGAAAGACCTGGGAAGACAAGCTGCAGCGTGGTTAGTGAAGGGCAGGTCCGTGTGCCTTCTCATCCCTTTACATCACCGCCTGCCCCTCAGGTGCACATAGGCATTAAACAGTCATGCGTTGATCTGAACATTTCCCCTCAGTTCCGGGGCCTGCTCCGCGTGAGGCTGGGGCATCGCAGAATGGACGCTGGAAACCCCTTCGTGCCACGCGAGCGGCAACCCTCCAGCATTAGCAGCAGCACCGCATCCTCGCTGCTGGATCCTGAGGGCGGGGGTGGGATGCCCGCCGGAGCGAATCGCCCGGTCAGGAGGAGCTGGGTGGGGAGCTGTACAGGATGTGTCTGGAAACTCAGCCAGAACAGGAGAGCATTCCCCCAGCAGCTGCCCCACTGGAGAACATCCCCTGCGTCCCGCTTGTCACGCTGCCCTTACCTTCTTCCTTCCCCATCCCCTGGGTCTGTGGCTTTCTCCTCTTTCGCCTCCCCGCTGTCTCACTCCCTCTCCTCTTCTTCCCAACTTCCCTTCTCTCACACCCATCCCGCATCTGCTTCCTCCTTCCCTGCCCCCAACCTTCGCTCTTCCTCTGGGAGTTCTGCTCCTGCATCCTCAGTCTGCAGCGAGCCCTCTCCAAGCAAGGCTCCTGGGTGCTGTTTGTTGACCCGATCAGCTCTCAGCAGCTCTGCCATGTTCCTTCTTTGCTAACACAGCACCCGAGAGGCGTCCGAGAGACAGATGTGCTCAGTGCAAAGGGGAATAAGGAGCCCTGTGAACCCCCGCAGGTAGCACCTTACTGTAGACTGAAGGTACATCACAGGCTCTCCCTGCAGAGAGCAGAGAAGGGCACTACGGGGGGGCACAGCAGGTCCCCACAACCCCAGGAGGGAGGTTTTCAGTTTATCACGCTGGTGATCAGCCAGCAGTACAAACCGTGGGACACTCGTGAGATCTAGATCATGGACTCTGAAAATAAGTTACAAAAAAATGCAGTTCTGTAACTAATTACCAATGCCTGGCACTTGTGTAACTTACCTTTCCCTTGACGGCCTCAAAGTGCTTAGCAAGGATGAATTAATTACACCTCCCAGCAGTCTTGTGAGATTCACCCCTCAGTATTCCCATCCCCATTTTACAGCTGAGGAAATGGAGGTACAGAGAAATTAAGTGACTGGGCTGAGATCACACAGCAAGTCAGTGGCAGAGCCAGGAACAGCACCCCAGGAGTCCTGGCTCCCAACTCTGATTCCTAGAAGAAGCGTTCCCCACGCACAGCAATGCCTCAGCTCAACCACTGAAGTAAATTCAGTGGCAATTTCTGAGGCAGGGACTTGTAAAAAGATTTGGCCCAATGCACTTTTCCTTCTACAATATCCTCTGCACACTGTGTACCTGACCAAGCAATTCACTCTCATCCCTCTATTATACCCCCTAGCAGGGGCAGCACCTACTGGGCAGAGCAGGCCAGGTCAGCTGACCTCAGAGGTTCCCTCCCCGCCCCGATCACAACCATCAGGAACACTCCCAACACCCATAAGAGGAGAAGAACCTACCATGCCTGGCATCCAGGCCAAAGAGAGGGCTGGCACCTCCTGCCCCTCCAAAACCCCCAGCTCCATAAACAGCTCCGTCCCCTCCATAGGTCACTCCTTCCTCCTGGTTTCTGCTCCGTCATCTGCAGCTGGAGCCTCCGCTCGCCTGCTGCAGTGCTTCAAAAGGAGATGGCCAGCCAGGGGGAATTCTGGGATGTAGCAGAGACCCAAAGGCAGCCCACAGAGCGGAAGCAGAGACAGCCTTTGAAGGTAACAGGGGACGGATGGAGGGAGGGCGCAGAGCACAGCTAGACAGCCCTCTCTGCACTCTCCTGCCTACTTGCTCTATTCTGCGGCCATCCCCGGGCACTTGGCATCTGGAGCTCCAGCCCGGCCGACCTTTCCCTCAGCCAGACCACAGCTTCTCAGCTCCCCTTGCTGAGGTCGGTTGTCTGAGCTTGCAGCGCTCCACTGGAAAAGACATGGGTTTCTGTTGCTTGAGGATCAAAGATAGATGTGAATCTTCCCTCCCGCCCTGTCCCCCTCGCCACGCCCACACCAGCTCCCTGCCTTTCTAGCTTTAGCTCTTTCAATTCCCACCTCAGACATTTTGGAGGCGGCCTGACAGACCTCTCAGAAGAGACAACGAATCCACTAACCCACCTCTGGCTGCAGGAGACCCTACCAGTGCAGGCAAAGCCGAGCCCGAGGGGATTGTAGCCCGGCTCTGGAGAGCGAGCCCCGCTTTCCTTCCAGAGCCTTGCGGGAATCAGGAGAGACTGCCTGGGCCTGAAATCACTCAAGGGAGAGTCATTGCTCTGGTTTGGAAGGGCTGTTAGCGAGATGAGATCA
This sequence comes from Dermatemys mawii, assembly GCA_007922305.1. Lineage (NCBI taxonomy): Eukaryota > Metazoa > Chordata > Testudines > Dermatemydidae > Dermatemys > Dermatemys mawii. The sequence goes on from ML677388.1 coordinate 6,360,442, forward strand.
TTCTTCCCCCTTCCCTTCGCCTGTACAGGTGAGAGGATTAGGAAAAAGTGCGGAAAACTTTAGCTTTTAAGGCCCGAAGGATCCTTTCTGGTCCTGCAGTCTGACCGCCAATAAGCAATAGAAGGTTGGTCCTGGATTGGGTTTCCAAGACATTCATCCATTCCAAGAACGCTACGTGCTTCTCTTATGGGGAGAGGGATCCTGCAGACATTCCTTTCCATGGACGCTTGTTTGAACTTTTAAGGGGATTTGCTTCAGCTGCATTTGCTCCTCTTTTTCACTCAAACATCTGAGCAATTTTACTGGCAAAAGTGGGTCCTGGCAAGGGCATTTCAAAGCCGCGTGCACAAGTACCTGCGTACACCAACATTTTAAATTTGCACACGCACATATACAAGACAGAACCACTCACCTGCTGAGCCAATCAGAGTAGAGAAACAATCCCGTGCGGTCTTTCTGACCAATCTCAGCAAAGCTGGAATCTGGACTGTTTTGTATTTGGGCCAGAAAGCAAACCCATTGGAAGAGGCACTGATGGAATCGGCTGGAGGAAATTGCCATCAACTGGTGGATAAAAGAGGCCGAATATCACTCATAAATTATTCCTTGTTAGTTATTTATTCAGCTCTGGTTTCTGCCACATAAAACCCAGTAAAATCTGGACGTGTTGGGATGGGAAAAGAGAGAAAAGGCATTAACTAGGTAAAAGCATGGTGGGCCCAGGCACTCTCGCTGAGGCAGAGAACAGGTTGGCTTTGTAAGACGAGAGTTAGCCCTGCCCCTTCCAACAATTGCTCGGGTGTTAAGCCCAGCCCTGCTCCTACAGCTCCCACACTGCAAGATATATGCAAGCCACCAGAGCGGCGCAGAGAGATTCCAGATCGGGAGTTTGCCTCCGTGTCAGCAGGTGGGGCTAGGGATTCGTTTTGGGCGGCTGGCTTATTTAATGAAGCAGTTTGGGGGATTGTATCTTTTTTTGAAACAGAGAAATAAGAAATAATCCATATGTAAAAAACCCTCTGCAGTGACGGCACTAGTCCTATCACACCCTTACCCGCGCTCCAAAGCCAGCCAGTAGGCCAGGTGCACACACCACAAACCTTCTTGGAACCAAACTAACCAGCTCTCTGGTTTCGCTAATCCTGGACTTACCCTCTGGGCTTCTTCTGTCACTTTATGGGATAAAATGTGCTTGTTTGGTAGGAGCCGAGCCCTTGTCACTTGCTCAGGGATTGAAAAAAGGAGCAGGCGATACCCTTCCCACCCTTGGAGCTTCAGAGAGCTTAGGGTCCAGGCCTGGGCAGGGACAGAACGTGCTGCATCCCGGTTTAATGCGGAGTGTCAGGTAGTTTACAGGGCCTGTGGAGGTATTGATGTAACCAAAATAAATAAATAAATAAAAAAACAGGGCCTCTTGGAGATTTAAGGTTCCCATTAATTTCGTGCTTCTGAATGTCAGCCCTGGCTTCTAACTTGACAAAGAGACAGCTGTTCTATTTCAGGTTATTTTAACCCTCTAGCCAGCCACAGATAGAAAAATACCACGTCTGGGGTGGTAAGTTAGTTTGTCATAGCAACCTGAGCAGAGGCTTAGGGAACTTAATTGCTGTGCAGGGATGGACAAAAAGGGACCCTAAATGAAGGAACTAGATGGCTCAGGGGACTGGTGGGGGACATGGAGACTTTCCCCCATGTGGCTAGTTCAAATCCAACCCAGCTCCACAGGAAGTGAAAGTTATCACCATGTATTGTGGTAGCACCTACAGGGATAAGGCCTCATCGCGCTAGGCGCTGTACGTGTAGATAACAAAAATACAGCCCTTACCCCCAAAGCGCGGACAATCAAAGATGAGAGACAATAGGTGGATCCAACAAGTGGACAAGGGGTAGTGCAACAGCCATTTGGGGACATCTGCCTACTAGTTTATACCATGTTCCTCTCCATAGCATCTGGGCATGCCGTGCAAATCAACATTTCATGCATGAACATCCTGCACCCGGTCTAGCTTCTGCCCTGCTTCAGGAGCAGATGGAAAGGCTTTGAAATGGTACCGCTGTGGGAGGTGTTGCCTGGAAGACTCAGTCACAGCAGCCAGCTTTGCACTTCACTGCGAGAACAGAGAGCTGTGGTCATCTCTCACCTCCTCCAAGGGAGTTCCCACAGCTTCAGAGCCGCTCACAAGACAAACCTGGCCCCAGCGCTCTTATGCTTAAGGCCTAGGGTCTGCAGCTTTATGGTGACTGCGCAATGCAGCTGCCGAGGCAGGATGTGGTCTCTGGGTGAAAGATGTTATGTGATGAGGGCCGATACCACAGAGTGGCCTTCATGAGAAAAGCCAGGATCGTGAGTCTGCCTGAGGAGACTGCAGAGCAAGGGAAGCTCGGGGGTGGGGGGCTATTGGATCCAGATTGTTGAAGGTATTTGGGTGCCTAAATCCCAGTAGAACTGGGCACCTAGATGCTTGTGAGGCTCTAGGCCTGTATGACCAACAGTGCTGAGACCTGGACCAGATTGTGTTGTTTTGAGATCAGTGTAGCCACAGCCCGTTTCTGATGGATCACTGTGACCAGCTCATCATCTGCTTTCCCATTAGCCCCTGCTACATTTCCCAGGCAGGAGGCTGGTAATGTCTCGGACGCAAGATGCTTAGGATCCGTGGTAATAAATGACAATGGGCTTTGGATCAGGAAGCTCCTCAGTCGAATTTGCTCATCATCCGGTTGGCTGCCCAGAAATCTGCTGCAGCAAGTCTCTTCCCTAGGATGACAGCGCAGCAAACATTCCCAGAGTGCCCCCAGGACGTGCGATTACCATAACACAGCTGGGACGCAGGGCGGGAAGAGTCGACCTCAGAGGGGTGACCCCATCAGCTGAGAAAATGAGCAGTTTCACATTAGGACATAAAATAATAGGAAGTCAGTGTCTGAGCCGGGAGAAAAACCAAAGTCATGCACACCTAGATCCACCAATCCAGATATCTATCAATGCTGGGGGGCTACTTAGCCACCATCGAGATTGGAGTCCCATCAGTCCCAGTTTGGGAAAGACTGGCCCAATCTCTTGGCTGCCCTGTCCATGTATTGGAAGGTCTGAGGGCATTGCCAGCAGATGCAGAACCCCACGTCAGGTTGTCCCTAGACAGAAAGGCTGCTGGTGGGGTGTCATCAGCATGCACAACTGGGGGAATCCATACTCAGGAAAGATGGGCTTCTTCCTGCATGTGTTGCTTGGCGGAGAGATTCGCAAACCTGTAAGGCAGCCCCAAGGACACGCTCGCTAGGTATCTGAAGATTTACTGGTGTCTTGCAGGAGCTAGAGGGATGGAGCTATTTGGTTGGCAATTCAGAGTACAGTAATTAAAGCAACTTCCTCACTCAGGCACTTTTAAGTGCCTGTGGAACTGCAACTCAAGGAGAATGCAAGAAAGGGAGAAAATGAAAAAGAGAGGAAGACAGAATGGCAAGACAGGCAGCGATGGAGGACCTCCACGCACCCATCATGTTTTTATAATGCACCCACCACCCTGGCATCTGGTTTTCAGTCTCAGAAAGTGTGAATACTGTGTCACTGGCATGACTGGAAGTCACCAGCCTTAGAAATGGGTACTTGGCAGGGACTGCAAAGTGCACCGTTTGTTTCCAACCACCCAGCACATCCTGTGGCCGTCAGGAAAGAGTGGGGTTCTTTTTCTAGCTTCCCTTGCAGCCCTCTCAAAATAGAGATCTCACACTTTTTCTTGCTCTTGTGGTTTGTTTACATGGTGGCTGCCATTCAGAAAGCAAAAGCAGAAGGCCGGCTAAAGACTTTCCTGAGCCGAGACACTGGCTGGTTGGAGAGTGGTTCATTAAGCACCGTTCTCCGCAAGTGACCTGAGGAGAATCAGACAGGATATGACTGCTGCAGGGGAGGCTGGTTCTTAGTCCTAACAGAACAGGGTGTGGGGAACATTTGGAGCCAAGCACCGTGGAGGGTTGCAAAGAAATTAAGTGCTTTGCAATGGCTAAAAGTCTTCCTCCAAAGTCTCTCCCCTTAAGTATTCCTCCTTGCAAGAAAAGATAGAGACAGAGAGCACCAGCCTTCTCCAACTTGGGTACCATAACTTAGATCTACATGACCCTCTTCGCATAGAACTCATCCACAGAGCTGCTGCCCTGGCCACATTTAAATCCCTCTTAAAGCCCCACTTCGGTTGTGTTGCTTATGGTGGATCAAACTGACCTGTATATAAATTGCCTGTTGTTGTTCCCCTTCCTCTAACCATGCTCTAAATTTGTCTGTCCTCGAAGTGGGGACTGTCCTTCTTTAGTGTTTGAAAAGCCCTAACCTACTGCAGCGCCCCCCCCCCCCCCCCCCCAAATAAAGAGAGGCACCTAAATCCATATTCAAGTACCTAAATCAATGGCCTGATTTTCAGCAGTGTGGGACACTGGCAGCTCCCACTGGTGCTCAACACCTCTGAAAATCAAATTCTCTAGGTGTCTAAACACAGGTGGAGGTATCTAACTTAAGGGACCCAGCTGTGAAAATGCTGGCCTGGAGTTTTACTCCCCATCTGCTCTGCTTCTCCATTGAATTCACTCATTTCTCCTGTTGTGTGGCTGTGTCCAGGCTATTGGTCTGTCTTCACACATGGAAGAGGTCCCTTTTCACTTGGGTAAGGGCAGTTTGTTCATGTGAGGGACCGTGGCTGTGGCTGATAGTCATAGGGATGGAAGTGCTGGCAGTCATGGTGGCAGGAACTGGGCAGCACTATTCAGCTCCCCAGGAGAAAGGTTATGCTGGTTTGGGAGCAGTGGCAATCCGGCTGCTGGAGCAGCTGATGTCCTGGCCCCATTCGCAAACACGAGGAAACAGAATCAGAGGGTTCCTTCGCCTGGCATGGCAGTCGCAACAGTGCCCAAAAAGGGCACTTTCAGAACTGCCCTTAATTAATGGACATCTATACAGAGCCCTCACCTTTATTTTGGTACTGAATGTGCCGTTGTAGTGAGGGATAGTCACAGAGAAGGTGATTGTGTACAGCTGGTATCTTCTTTCTCAGCTGTGTGTCATCACGCTCAGATCTGCTGACCCTAGCGACAAAGCAATGCTTTTAGTGCTTTTGATTCCCATTCGGCCTATAGCGCTGGCACAGCTAGAGGAGAGCGAGCTGGGTGCGATTCTGGCTCATGCATCATCAAGAGAATTATTAAGTTAGTCCCAGTGACAGAATGATTCTTACTGGCAATGATACACAGGACTGAGAGAACCCAGCTTGGCTTTCAGATCCCACGGGGGTTGGTAGACCTGGCAGCTAAAAAGAGAAATGTCTTTTAAACCGGCAAGCTGAAGAAAACTGCTAAAGAATTGCTGAGACCAACCCAGACTCCACAGTGCTGCTCCCACAGAGTCATTTCTCAGAGCACCTCAGGGAGGGCAGTGACCTTTGTAAAAGAGGAGTAAAGGTCAGGAAGAAATGAGAGCAAATGCAGTGGAAGATATGGACAGCGACTGGTCTGAATCTGTGTGTACTGTTCACCTAACATTACTGGGAGTTTATTTTAATGCCTGCATTTTGAGATTTGCACAAGCAAGGAGTGGTCCAGAGAGATGCTAATGATGCACAAGTCCTGTTGATGTCGACAGGAGTTACAACATTCCATATCAGTTCTGATCAGGAAATGTATTAGAACTAGAGCGGGTTGACAATTTTTGTTGAAACCGTTTGTGGGACAAAAAAAATAGCGTTTTGGTTCAAACATTTTTGCAGAAAATTTCATTTTGGTCAAAGGTTTCCAGTTTTTCAAAGAAAAAACAGAAACAAGCTGCTTTTTTTATTAAAAATGTTCAATTTTCAGTAAAATAAAAATATAAATTGGTTGTCAGTAAAACAGTTTGGTTTCAGAAATTGAACATTTCTCCTGAAAACTGATTTTAAAAAACAAAACAAAAAACAGTTTTCAAGAGCAAACGTTTTTCCGTTCACAATTTTGGGGTTTTGTCAAAAAAAATTTTACGCAGAATTAAAAAAAAAAATAAAAGAGTCCCACAAAAAATAAATGGCATTGTTTTTACCAGCTTTAAGTCAAAAAGTTGCTCTGAACAGTATTGAGCATTTGTATTGCCGTAGCTGTCATGCTAGGTGACATACAAACACAGAACCTTTTTTAATGGATTTTGTAAGAAATAAAACAATTTGTAAGAAAGATGGATCTAGTTATTACATTCTGATGGCTTATAGCCCCGTCCTTTTCCCTTAGGACAGAAGCTGCAGCTACCCCAATACATGCTGTACTTCCTCTCCTAATATTAATTAGGAAATGTGTAAACTTAGCCAAAGGACAACTGGCAGAGAACAGGGGGTGGGGGGGGAGAAAGTAAAAGCGGGAGAAAAGGTGGGCGTGGCTGTGGCTTCACAATGGAGTCAGCGAATGGCCATGTCTCAGACTGTTCCAAAATGAAGAGAGTAGGAATTATGAATGTGAGTTGCACTGTAGTGGTGACTAGAGGCTGCATCTGAGCTTGAGGTCACATCATGGCAGATGCTGCACAAGCGCATAATATGAGATAGGCCCTGCCCCCAGAAACTTACAATCCAGGGAGACAAAGGGTGGGAGAAAGGAAATACTATGACCTTCATTTTACAGCTGGGGAACTAAAACACTGAGAGGTAAAGGGAGGCTGTGGCAGGGCTAGGAACCAAGACCAGCACCTTCACCACAAGTCCATCCATCCTTCTGCCTTTCACTTCTTCATTATTGGAGAGGACGTCATTCCCCACATGCCCAGAAGGGGGAGTATGGATCCATTTTGAAAGGATGCTGCTGAAGTCAATGGTCATGGCTTTCGGGCTTACTATTCATATGGTGACACACAGCTCCTTAAACTGAAGGACTCAACCAGAGCGCATTTGCTCAGAGTGTCGCACTACTTGATGGTGTACAGCTAGCGGCTGACCGGATCTCTGGAGAGAACTGATGGGTTTATGTCGGCTGTTTCTTTATGCCTTAGAATCTCACTGGCATTGTGCAAAGAGTATTTCTGCCTCAAATTAGACAAGAGTGTTGCTGAAGATCAGGGGTGTATAAGCATCACCCCTCAGCTGTTGGCTCTGTATGGTGGGATGGCAAGGAATGCTAGTTTAGCTCTTCTTTCTCCAGAAATTCAGGACCTCTGCAACACCTCCACCCCCGACTCCCTATGCCCAGTGCCCTCCTCAAAACCTCCCCCCACAAATGCACAGTGTCCTGCACAACCCAAAGCCGAGAGAAGCGAGTGGTGGGCAGGGGGAAGCCAGCAAGCGGAACAGGCCAGGGTCATTGGCACCATTGTAAACCCAGCACTGGTGATGGATGCAACAACCCTGCAAACCGTGAGCGTGCAAGGGGGCCTTTCTGCCGTTCTCCTTGACATACAGCTTTCAGCCATCTGCAGAAGGCCGTTCATCCCCACGACAGAAACCATAACTCAGCTCTGCAGAGCAGCAGCGACAGTAATCTATGACCATAGCTTGACTTCTCCCTGGGCTAGTGGTAACCGATGCCTTTTCATGTGCATCTCGCAGTCAAGATGGCTGATGATAGGAAACTGCACCGTGAAATGAGTTCAAATCCCATGGAGCCCTGGGTGAGAAAGGGAAAGTTTGGATTGTAGACACATGTCATGGCATGATTAGAAACCCCCTGTTGTCTTCTTAAAGTGCCAATCGCTTGGGCATATTACCCCTTGTGGCTCTCGACAGACAGACAGCAATAGGCCCCGTATGCGCTCGATATGGGACTAGGGGAGGATGTCTTAAGGAGAGATTTTTGCTGTTGCCATAGCACCAAGGCAGAGATGCAGAGTCTGTACTGCAACTTGATCTCCACTCAGAATTCCCTCCCCGTCACAAAGATTGGCCACGCGGCCTTGAGGACCAGGAAGGCAGAGGGTCCCAGGTAGGAGTTAATGGGGGGTGTGATGGGGTTGGTCCCGATGTGATGAGGATGAATCTGGTATCTAAGCCAGGCTGTGAAAGAGCCAGAGTCATAGTTGATGAGCTGTTGTCAGCTACAGACCCTGGGTTGAATTCCTAACCCAGAGAAGTTAACCTCTTAGCCACAGGCTCACCTCTTTGATTCACAGGAGCATCGTTGTCAGATAGGAACATCGGGGCTGGAGGTACATCCCAGAAGGGGAGCTGAATTGCAGAAGCCAGAGTACAAATGAAAGAAGTGTCCATGAGGCCACTGCCTGGGCAAACCCCCATGATGTGGCCTGCAGAGAGGCAGAATTTTAACTGGCGTTACCCTAATATCTTCCTCCATGTGACCCACTCCAGACAGTTTTTCCTGATACCTTGTGTGGGTCTTCGCTGAGCTCCTTGGTATCTCTCCCTGGATGAATGAGCAAGGCCTGGGCTCAGGGAGTCACTCCCTGGGTTCCAACAAGAACACTTGGCTCCCACTATCAGCAGGTTTACATAGGGAACGGCTTAGCTCATGAAAGATGATTGAAATTTGGAAGCCTTCAGCGATGGTCTGTCCCTCTCCTTCTCACTGCAGATTTCTGCCAGCCGATGAAGTGATTTATGAGCATTACACAGCCCCGGTTCCTGCCATAGAGGTCACGAAGCATCAGAAATCAAGGTAAAGACCATCATCTCTTGTTGTTCAGAGAAAACCCAGCTGGGGGGCCAGCAATGGAGGAGGTTAGGACATTAGATAGGAGATTGTGATGTTTACTAACGGCAGCTCACAAATTGTCTAGGCCCAGCCTCTCTCAGCAGGATGTAAGAGCACCAGTTTAAGTCTTAATTCTCCTAGCAGGCATTGGATGGGCATGGGAATAGCACAAAACCACTTCCGTTTCAACAGGAGGCGCTGTACTGAATGGGCAAGAGGGGGAAGCAGCCAGCTACCCTAGCTCTAGCAGAGTAGCAGGAGTTACTGAAGGAAGTTACGCAGGAGCACAGCTTCCAGCCCCGACTCCCGCCAGCCTCAGCCAGCTAGATAATAGCGGAGGAGCTCTGCTAGCCGGGGTCCTGGTGCTTCCCCAATGGAGTCATTTTTACAGGCACAGAGTATAGAAACCCAGGCTGTCCTAGGCCTCTGCTCAATGTCTGTTACCAAGTAAGCCCTAGAAACTAGAGCCTTGGGACTCTGGAGTTGGGCTTCTTGACCCCTGGAGTTGATATTGCCCCTGCCTTAGCTATCCTCCGAGGGACAACCAGTGATAGCAATAGACTGGAGGAGAAGATTGAGAGACCCCTGGCTGTGCTAGTGTATCTTAAAATTGCAATTAAGAGAGGATGAGGGGTCCCTGACAGGGGCTGCAGCAAATGGACAGCACATTAGGAGAGCAGCAGATGGAGGTTTCAGGTCACAGGTATCCACTCCAGCACAAGGATTCTTATGTACTGTGTCCAGTGATAGACTGACAACAGGAACCGAGCTCCAAGCTCTGGTGCCCCTTGATGGCAGGTCAGATTGGGGGGAGGCATCGTGGTCATTCACAAAGGTGGTAGAGGCTCATGGTGTGACAGACAAGGAGCAAGACTGCCCAGTGGGTAGGGGCACCGGACGGGGAGTCAGGAAATGCGGCTTCCATCCCTGCTCTGCCACTGACTCACTTTGTAATGCTGGGCAAGTCACTTCACCGCTCAGGTTTCCCCTCTGCTTAATGAGGATAATGAGACTTCCTGGTGATTGTGAACTGCCCAGAGCTGGACAGCTGAAGAGTGCCAGGCCTTAGCTTAGACCGCTCCTGTAGCAGTATGGAAACTCCAGGGGCGCATGCAGTGGATGCTCAGGGAGACCTGTTCCCATTCGTTTTGTGGAACTGTCCCATGCAGCTTCCCAGGGACTGGTTTGCCTGCAGCTTTGTTTAAGGAAGTGGAAAGGTCGTGGTGTTATGGGGACAGGTGTTTTCCCATCCCAGTGCCCTCCGTGGCAGGCAGATGCTAGGTGGGCTTAGAAGAGCTCCTGCCTCCTGACCCCGGCCAGTCAGGGGAACAGGTTCTCAGAGCAGCGGAAGGGGTGCCAAGACAGAGCAGCAGCGTTAGGGATGCCGGGGGGCCTCTGCCGTTCTGCTGGGCGAGGAGGAAGTCCTGCGAGGCAGAATAGCTCGGGTGGAGGGGAAGATGTGAGAGGCTCACACAGGAAATTCGAGGCACGGAACGCGCGCTCCGCTTCCCCTCCAGCCTCAAAAATAGAAAAACCAGAAGTGGCGGGGAGAGCAGTCGTGTTTCCGCATCCTCACGCACACACCCAGAGGGAAAGGGACGCAGGCGGAGCAGGCGGCCGTGCTGTGGACTGTAGTATGCCCAGCTCTCCCCACCGCTCCCCGGCTCTTGCATCCCGAAGTCCCTAGCCAGGTGGGGCGGCAGAGGGAGACTCCCCTGTATTTGCAGCGCCGATACCAGCTGTATCAGGCGCAAGCAGGTAAGTGGGCCCAGGCTGGGAAGAGGAGATGGCTGCGAGGGAGCCTTTGGCCAGGGGCTCTGGCCCGGGCCTCTGGCCTGGGCCTGTACTGTCCGAGAAGTGCAGGAGGGGAAAGGGGGTGGATGGCCCCAGCCAGGTGGGAGGAGGAGTACTGTGCTCCAGTGCTTGTGCTGTTCCATTCTGTTCTGTTTCTCTCGCTCAGGTCTGCTGGCCATGGGCAACCTGATAAAGGTATTGGGCAAAGATTTAGAAAACTGTCCTCATTTTTTCCTGGATTTTGAAAGTAAGTCCCGCGCTCAGGGCCGGGGGATTTCTGTGCCTGCTCGGAGGAAGAGCCGCTGCTCTCTAAAGATGACAATACAGTCCCACAGGGCAATGGGTTTGACTAACGGGCCTTATCATGTTTGGTGATGTCCCTGGAGACCTCGCTGAGCGAGGGCAGCCACAGCCAAATGAACAGTGGGAAATGGTCCCCTAGCTCAGGACAGGCTGGCGTTGGCAGCTCCTGTAGGTTAGGCTGGACAGGTGGACGCAGGGCCGGCCTTACGGGTGGGCAACGTGGGCGACCGCCCAGGGCACCGTGATCGCAGGGGGAAGGCGCCAGGGTCAAGAGGCAAGGAGTGGGGCAGGCCTGGGGTGCGAGGCTGCAGAAGGGAGCTCGGGGCAATGGGGGGAGATTGCAGGGCTTGGGGGTGATGGGTGGGGAGTCCAGGGAGGTAGCAGCACTAGGGCGATGGGTGGGGGGCCAGGAGAGGCAACAGGAGCCAGAGGGATGGGTGGGGAGCCTGTGGGAGGCAGTGGGGGCCAGGGGTGATGGGGAGCTGGGGGAGGCAGAGGGAGCCAGGGTGGGTAGGTTGGGAGCCTGGGAAGGTGGCGGGGGCCATGGGCGATAGGGTGGGGAGCCCAGGGAAGCTGTGGGGGCCAGACAGGATGGGGGCAATAGCTGGGGAGGCTGTTGGCCCAAGGTGATGTGGGGATGGGTTGGGAGCCCAGGGAGGTGGCGGGGACAAGGGGGAATGGATAGATGGGGAGCTGGCAGGAGCCAGAGGAGATGGGAGGATGGGTTAGGAGCCTGGGGAGGCGGCGGGGAGAAGGGGGGATGGGGGCGATGCGTTTGGAGCCCAGGGAGGCAGCGGGGACCAGAGGCGCCAAAATACAAGTTCACCCAGGGAGCCATTTTCCCTAAAGCCAGCCCTGGGTGGCCACTGAGCCAGGGGCGGGAGTGGGGGGGGGGGGGGCATTCAATGGACTCTCTCACAGGTGAAACCACCATGTGATTTCCCAGCTGACTGTCACATCCCATCTCCATCGGCAGCCGGCCCCGGGGTGGGAACTCTTACCTAGTCAAACGGGCAGCTCCGGGGTCACCCTGCAGACTCCGATGGCGAGCTCAGGGGCTCTCCTTAATGGGAGGGGAGGGACTTTCCTCCACGCTGGAGCACCCACCGCCCCACAGCTGCTGCTGGAGCGGAGAGGCCTCAGCCCCTTGGCTCTCTATTTACCCAGCACCCAGGCTCTGGTTCCAGGTGCCGAGACACATTTGCTGCGGAGCGAGGCTTCCCAGCACCCCGGGCGATCCACTTCTGGCAGCAATGGAGGAGAGGGGACATTCCCCCGGAGGATATTTGGGAGAGAGAGGCCATTGTCGTTGACACTAGGATCTCAGCCCCAAACACGCTTTCCCCAGGCAGCGGCCTGGTCTGCCCCATGACCCTTGAATCCCCTTCTCCCCTCACAAGCCTGTAGGACTTGGGCCGCTCATACGCTTCCTGGCAGGCCAATACGCCCCCAAAGAGCCTGGCTGCCTGTAACAGCTAGTCACATGCTGCCGAGGAAGGAGGAAGGAAGGATTTGTGTTGCCTCATTGTACCGCAGGCAACATCCAACGGCTTCAGGGAGCCAAACTCCCTCCGGGCCCCAGTCCCCCGGCCTGTGAGGATGGGTCAGGTCAGGGAGCAGCACAGTGACAACTAAAACAGAGACTCGGCCACACTCAGAAAGCCACCCCACTGCTAGCCGAGCCATGAGAGGCCCCCCTGGTCAGCTCACACACAGGCTAGGGCTAACTCCGTAAGATGGGTCCGGCGCTCCTGAGAGCCACTGCGTGCAAAGAGGGCAGGGGAGGGGAAGAGGAGGAATGAGCTGAGCTGTGGGGAGCAGGGAAGCAGAGCCCCAAAGAGCACCAGAGAGAGGGAGCAGACAGCAAGTGCAAAGGGGGCAGTGAGAAGGGAAGGGCCTGAGAGAGCCAGGAAAGGAGGAGAAGGGAGACAGCAGGAGGGACCGGGAATGTGGGGAGGGGGAAGGAGCTGGAGGTCGCACCTAAAATAATCCACCTGCCTTGGACTAACCCGGGCAAGTCAGCGAGACAAGAACCCCCGTGGCTGCCTCGCCTCATCCACCCAGACAAGCAGCTCAGAGTCGGTGCTCAGTAAAAGCGGGGTGGGGGTGTAAAAATAGTGCCAGAGCAGCACAGCTCCCACGCTGCCTCCCGCCAGGGGCTGAGAGGCGAGCGCTCTGTTCACCACACAGTCAAGCTCAGAGAGGCCTGGAGGGGAGCCCAAAATAGCCCTCTGGCTCTGCAGCGCCGGGGAGGCCCTTGCAGCAGGAGGCTGGAGACAGGGCAGGAGGGACGGCTCAGCCCTAAGGCGCCGATTCAACTACCTTTCCTGGGGGTCACAAGAGCAAGTCCCCCAGCAGGGCCCCAGGTACCTCCTGACTGCCAGCGAGTCAGGAAACTCCCCTCCAAACATGCTGCCAACGTGTAGCGGAGCCTGGCCCAGACCCGTGTTCTGTAACCAGGGTGGACCACCTCCAGCGCTTCAGCCTGGGTATGGGCCAGGAGGTTAAAGTCTCATCCCATGCTGCACGTGGAGGCGGCTGCAATTGCGAGGGTGGTGGATGTTCCACACTGCTGTGTAATTACCCCCCTGAGACTCGAGGGGCAGGCATTGGCTTTGGACATGAAATGAGACTCACCCGTCCCATGCAGTGGGACTCCAGGAAGCCCTGGGACCCCTCCCCGCCCCCCTTCCTGGAGAACAGCGGCTCTCCCTCGCTTTGCTTGTTACTGTGGGTCACCACCTCCATCAGCCAACACTCATCCCCATCTGGGGGGCAGGAAGAAGCTGCAGCTCATGGGGCTGGGAGCAGCTGCCCGGCTCCACTGCAGTTGCCATCAAGCTCTTGGGAGAGTCTCTAATGACCCTCAGCACGTTCTCATGGAGCAGCACTGCTCATTAATGTGAGAACTGCTGCGTGCTGCACCATAGCCTCTTGAGTACAAAGAGCCAACAACTGGCATCTTTTACCTACGGCCACAAAGATTCAGGACATACACAGCTGGCCAAAAACCTTGACACCTTGATGCCTGAGGGGCTCTTCCTGCTGCCCAGATGTTGCCTTCAGGCTAGTTCTCCCACTGCTTCCTTCCATGAACGCCACCTCACTAGCCATCATATTTTTTTCCTCTTGTCTCTTCTCTTGCAGGTGTCACATGGGGAACCTTCTTAAAGTGTTGACTTATAACGACCTTGAACAAGGCCCTAATTTTTTCCTTGACTTTGAAAGTGAGATGGGATTTTGATTTTCTTTTTTTTCCCCCCCTCATTCATGTCATTTTAAGTTGTTGTCTCAGTTAATTTCCCATGGCTTCGTACCCATTCCAGAAATTGTAGCGATTTCCTCTCCACTCACCATCCCGCTTGGTCTCCCGTAGGCGATTTCCTTCTCAGGAAGCTGATCTTGCCAGATGCTGGGGGATTTAAAAGGCTGGTTTCCAAAGGGGCAGCAGAAAGGGCTGTTGGGTTATTCAAGGTGTTGGTCAGGGCATTTTGGAGCTGGAGGTGGGCTTAGCTCACTGTCCCTAGTTCCGGTCCCATCCCTGTAAGGATATCCTTCCCCTTCTAGTCATTGCTCTGTTTATTATAACCCAAAGCCACTCACAGAAACTCAGCCAGGCGCCAGAAGCTTGAATTTTTCACATTTACCTGCCACATAAATCCACTTAGGCCCCCCCGTTATTCCAGAGAGACAGTGTTAGCAGGGAGCAGTTCTCCGGTGCCATCAAGGCAATGGCGAGAAAGGAATGGGAGCAATCAGACCAGAGAACTCTGTGGGGCAAGTGGGGCAGGAAGAGATCTGACGGGCCCATCTTAGAGCAGTAAGATTGGGAGCTGAGCCCGGAGTCTGGCCCAGTCAGGAAAGAAAGGGCCCCATTCCTGCCTCACGCCAGTATGATGCTGCTGTAGGTCCATTGACTCCTGATTTGCTAGGGGATTAGAACCAAGCCTGTGGAGGGTCACATCCCAGTTGGGTTGTTCTCTCAGCAGGAGACATTTCTTCCCTTTGGTTTGCTTTGTGTTGTCTCCTTTACACACCTTTCTTTTCCGTTGGGAGCCCTCCTGTGTGACTAGATCAGCGGGGCAGGAGTGCCAGGTCTCCAGAAGGTTCAGCTCTGACTAGCAGACAGATGAGGCCTAGCGCTAGCCGGGACCTGGCCCTACGGGTGGGAGGTTTTCTAATTCCCTTTAGCGCGTCTCGTCGGCACTTTCTCCACAGACTTAGGCAGAGGAATCACTCTGACTGCCCTTGTGCCCCAGACAAGCCAGGGCGTTTCCCCGGGTCTAACACTGCTCAGGGACCGGCTGCCACAGATCCCTCGCTCTCGCTGTCCGACGCACACATTGAAATGTTGCTCTTTTCTTGTGGGGTGGGTGATCCGATGCAGATGCTCAGCCGACAGAAGCCGAGACAGCTGTGTGGAACCAGGTCAACGCAGTGCTAGAGGAGGCCCAGACAGTCCTGGCCGAACTGCAGTCCTACACGGGGGCTGGCCTGGAGATTAGAGAGGTAAAGCTCTGCCACAACTCCCGGCGTGGGCCTGGGGACATGGGCAGGGATTCAGGCGCTAATGGGGAGCTTGCCCCTCTTGGTTCCTTGCAGGCAATCCAAAATCCCAATGACCTCCAGCTGCAGGAGAAGGCCTGGAACGCAGTGTGCCCTCTAGTGGCAAAGCTGAAACGCTTCTATGAGTTCTCTCTTCGGCTGGGTAAGTCCAAACGCTACTAATAACGCAATCTCCATTCCAGCCCCTAGAACACCCGCACAGAGCTGCTCCACTCAGCCCACATCCAGCTCCCTGCCCTTCCCCGCCTCGCACCTCACTCCAAACTCTATCACTGGGCTGTACCCGCCTGTCCTTTACCCAGAACAACCAGTGCGCTGCCTCAGCAAGGGCTTCAACATTTAGCCTTGGGCTTCAGAGGGGAGGATGGTCTAGCAATTAAGGCTCAGGAGTGGGGCTATGCCCTGGGTTCGAGTCCCAATTCTGCCACTGACTTGCGTGTCTAAGGCAAGGCACTGTGCCACGGCGTGCCTCGGTTTCCCCATCTGTAAAATGGGGATCTCCCTCACGGGGGTGGGGCAATGGAGAAGCTAGATTCACCGATATTTGAAAAGCATATTGGCTGAAAGGGGTGAAGAGGACACAACAGATCAGATTATCAGCCCTGTTCCAGTGACATCAAATGATGGGGTGGCTGAAATAGGCCGGCTCCCTTCCTTCACTGAACCATCTGGGGGCTGCTCACCGTTGGAATGAGATCAAGGGGGTTCACCCAGGAAATAACCCCGCTGTTAAACGAGAAGGAAGAGATCTGCTTCCAACAGCTTGCGGGGAGCGGAAAACACTGTTGGTGTATCCCCCTGGGTCAGGAGAGATAGAAGAGCCCCAGAGTGCGGGAGACCGGGAGGTTATCTCCCAGAACTTGCAGTTAAATCTGCTGCAAGCTAAGTCTGAACTGCTCCATACTGGGGAGAGGCCTGGAGCGCTGGTAAGCACAGTGTGTTCACGTGGTGACAGGACACCCTGCAATGCATCGTTTTTCTCTCCTTCCGCTCCCAGAGAACGCTCTGCGCAGCTTGCTGGAAGCTCTGACTAGCCCCCCCTACGCCCCGACTCAGCACCTTGAGAGGGAACAAGCCCTAGCAAAGCAGTTTGCAGAAATCCTACACTTCACCCTCAGCTTCGACGAGTTCAAGGTAGGGCAGCTTTGCACATCCGCCTGGAGCCCAAACACGGGAGCTTGGAAACTTGCCTTTCCCAGTGACGAAAGTCAATGCTGCATGATGCAGTAACAGCCCCATGCAAGCCATGGGGTTCAGGGAGACAGTATTCCCTGTCACATTCCTCCTTGTAATGCCAAGTTGTGACTGGTGAATTAGCTCTGCAAGTGTAAACCAAACGAACCCTTCATTAGGCAAACAGGCAGTGGAGCTAGCCTACATTAAGTCCTCTGGACGATTCTCACCAATCACCACTGGGGTAACTTCCCTTATGCTAGATTTTGAGAGTTTTATCCACTCCTCTTTCAACCATCTCTTAGCCTCCAGCCTAACAGATCCAGATCTAGGGCCCATTCTGCTCTATGGGAGCATCACCTAGAGCAGCTGGCCAGACTTCCAATCTTCTCTGTCCATGTGTGTTGCAGATGACCAACCCTGCCATCCAGAACGATTTTAGCTACTACAGAAGAACCCTCAGCCGAAATCGCATTAACAATTTACAGGTAAGAGGTTGGGCCCCCTCCCAAAGGGTTTGAGTTCCACTGTCAGAGCAGTGTGGCGATGAAGCCTAGCATGGAACGAGCATGGATATGGGGGTCTTCTTAACCTTGCTAGCTCAGATTAACACTAGATAAAAAGCTTTGGGGGCAAACTCTACATAAACTTCTAGAAAAGATAAGAGATTCTTGCAGGGGTTTTAGTTGTCACTCGATGCTTTACCAGACGGTTGGCGGAACTAAACCTCTTGAGGACCAAGCAGTGGAGGACACAGGCAGTGGGTGGGCCTCTCAGAAAGTGATGCGCAGAATGAACCAGAGGACGGCTGAGTTAGGTCCCCTCCCCTCCCTGCAGCACCAGCCAGGCTTGGGGTGAACAACCCTGAAACTGGTCTGGCTTAAGCCCCCAGGTTGTGCAAACCCAGACCTGAACTGCAATGCAAGAGCCCTTCTGCATTGCCAGGCCAGCGTGGTAGGAAGCCGTCATGGTAGGGTCTCATTCCTGGAGAGAGCTGGCCAGGAGGAAGCAGGCAGCCGTGAAAAGCCCGGTGCTGGGCGGTTGCTCCCCAGAGTAACGGCAGAAGAAAAAGGGCCAATCTGCTTTCCTGGGCTACCACGCACGCTTCAAAAAGAGGCGCTCTGAGCATGGGCTCTGCTGGCCTGGAGGAGTGAGCTGGTGAGGTTCTAGTCTGGGTCTGTTCGGCGCATTCCAACAGGACAGACGAGGAGAGGCTCAGACATTTTCAGCATTTGCCCAGTCCTGTTGACCAATCTGCCTTTCACATCTCATGTCCTGCAGCTGGATGCTGAGAGCGACGTTAACAACGAAATGGCCAACAGGATGTCTCTCTTCTACGCAGAGGCCACGCCCATGCTGAAAACTCTAAGCAACGCCACAACCAAGTTTGTTTCAGAGGTGAGTGAGCCCCAAGGACAGGAAAGAAACCAAAAACTGGGAGAAGGAGAAGAAGGCTGGAGGGGAGAGATATAGACAATAGCCTAGATGTACCTGTTGGGTAAACCAGTGGGACTCCATTGAAGTCAATCAAGCTGTGCCCAGCAGTAAATTTGGCCCAAGATTCACCATGAGAAAAAATAGGAGGCGAGCTTTGGAAGGATTCCTCCACGAATTCAACACGTTTCCAACATCCCCGGAAATGGACGTCCTGCGTCATAAGAAACAGGGGTGTATAAGCCACAGGCATGGAGAGCTGTCCATAGCAGCATAGACCGGGGAGTTTATAGAGGGAGACCTACTGGGCAGAGGTTAGAGAAAGAGCGATACGGTGAAGTGATTCAGTCCCTAACTGATGCCGCCCCTCCAGGGAGGGGCACACGGGATCAGGAGACAGATTTAGGGTCTCTCTTGTTCTCTCCTTTCAGAACAAGACCCTCCCCATTGAGGACACAACTGACTGTCTAAGCACCATGGCCTGTGTCTGCAGGGTGATGCTGGAGACCCCGTGAGTATTTCATCCAGGTGGCTTCTAAAACCATGAGCCAGCGGAAAGCCAAGGGAGGGAATTCAGTCAGTGTCTACTGAGAAGGCGGGGACTAAGCCGTCACCCTATCAGGAGTGAATCCATGCAGTGCCCAAGCATTGAGAGATCCTTGCAGGTCCCCAAGCCCAGCTTTTAAACACATATAGGCACCTATATAGAAGGGACATGCACAGGAGAAGCTCTCCCACCTGTGTCTCCCCCCAGCCCACCCATGGGATGCTCTCTCTCATCTCCCTTCACTAGCCAGCAGCAATAAGGACACTTCCCTCCCAAGACTTCCCTCTGCTTGTCACTTTGACCCCTCTCTTGATTTCAGGGAATACAGGAGCCGGTTCACCAACACCGAGACCCTGCTCTTCTGCATGCGAGTGATGGTTGGAGTCATTATCCTCTATGATCACGTTCATCCCGTGGGGGCGTTCGCAAAGACCTCCAAAATCGACGTGAGTGACACCTTGGTCTCAGTAGACGGTGCAGTGCCCCACAAAGGGGCACTCGAAAAATATCATGAGGGAGTGAAGCCATCTGAGATGGGGAGTGCTATGGAGCCTCCAGGCATAGGTTTGATGGTTAGCAGGAGCTGTTCTGCTAGCCACCTCCTGGATCAGGGCAGAGTCAGAAAGAAGACACTTACCCTCCACCCAGGTTCTTCTGGGCTGAATGAGCCCATCACAGGTAGCTGAGCAATCTCCTATCTCTGAGCACTGAGGTCTTGGTCAGCGTGAGATACACAAGGGGTGACATCCTGCAGAGGCAAGCTTAGCACAGTCTGTCTGGTGGCTCACTTTTGGCTTTCCTGGCTGTCCGAAGACCACGAGTCCTCCCACAGCTAAATTCCCATCTGTGCATGACACACACATCCCAGGACAGGGGACTCTATGCACCTCACTGGTCCACTAGAGCAGCTGGCAGCCAGCCGAGAGAGACAGCAGTCAGCCTAGAACACAGTGCGGGCAGGGGACAAATCCCACTCCAAGATTTTATGAATAAGGTAGGAAGGAAGCGGTGGAGATAAATAGACGGATGGAGGAAGAAACTAAGACTGTCTCAAGGCTAAACATTTCCTACCACTGGATGCAGCTCCACTGGGGATAACACCGATGAGGAACCTAGCAATGGTCAGTGGTGGGTGTTTTAACTCTTCTCAGGAGGTGTTAGAAGACATTGTGGTTAATACACCAGGGGCCTTATCTACCCTGGAGTCCCCACCATTGCAGTGCTGCAGTGGTGGGACATTTGAAGCGACAGAGGGGATGTCTACACAGCAAATGAAGGTGTGATTTCAGCGCTTTAACCTGCCTGGCGGGATCCTGGGTACACATCCAGGTTGCTGGTCCACCATGTCTTCCCTGCTGTTGTTACCTGCGCTAGCTAGACTGAGGCGAGGGTGTTTGTGCCTATCTATGCTACAATCACCCCATCGTCTGCTGGGTGGAGACAAAGCCGAAAAGGAAAGGGCCAGGAAAGCCAAGTCACGGCTGGGAAGTGGGAGGAGTAGGATGGGCTAAGGGAGTGCATTCATTCCTTCCTCTGGAGGCATGAGGACGGGAACTACCGTTCCCAGCTCCCACCCTCCACCTGCTCTTTTCATTGGAGCGCTGACTCGCCCGGCTCTCTCTTTCTAATCCTGGCAGATGAAAGGATGCATCAAAGTCTTGAAAGATCAGCCTTCAACCAGCACAGAGGGGCTCCTGAACGCTCTGAGGTATGTACCTCCGGGACCAACGGCGGCCCCTGCCTGTTCCGCGCTGAGAACGGGGCTGGGGGGCGAAACAGGAGATGTGCTCGCAAGAGCCGCCTTTCCTTCTTCACTGCCAAAAAGCCTCAAGATCCTTCTTCCCCCACAGAGCCAGCTCAGATCCCAGTCGAGGGCAGGGACTAGCAGGGCAGGTTTGGTGCCAGTGGAAACACGTCCATGTTGCAGAAACGGCGTCGCTCACTGGAGCAGTAATGCTGAGAAGGTGGAAATTCCACCGTGCTGACAGAGATTTCAGCAGCTGTATCCGAGAGAGAGAGAGAGAGAGACAGGGACAAGATTTTCACAGCCGGCAGGGGAATATCAATGAGAGCCGTATCTTTGGTTACATCTACACAGCAAATGAGAGTGTGAGCGTAGTGCAGGTGGGCATACCTAGCCCAGGCAGCTGGTGCAGGGAACCAAGGCAACGAAGACATGGTGACATGGGCTGGCAGACCCCAGTACAAACCTGCTGTGCTGCTTCAAAGACACCCTTATTTACTGGGGGCCGGGGGATCACCAGGGGGCTTAATGGCTTGAAAAGCACCACGTGGATGCTGCAGAGGCCTAAAACCCCCTCCTCCGTTTGCAGGTACACCACCCGGCACCTCAACGACGACACCACGTCTAAGCAGATCCGGGCCCTGCTGCAGTAAGCGCCTCGGGAGTGGTGGGGATCTGTCCAGCTGAGGCCTGGAGGCTTCACTTAGACCTGTCAGCAGAAAATTTTCAATGTTGCCATGTTGCTATAAATACCCATGATCATGTTCCTCATTTTGTAAAGAAAGGGAAAACGTTCTAAAAAAATAAAAATACAGAAATTCCAGAAAAAACTAAGTCGCTCACAAATCCGCCCTCCCCAACGCTCCCCACCCCCCTCGCCGCCCTCCAAACAAGATCAGCGTCCAACTCTGGCAGGCTGTGTGTCACCCACTCCATGTGTCTCTGCCCCGGCCCCCACAATCGGCGGTGACGTGACAGGCCCGGTTCTTAGCCTACCTGAGCTTGGGGTGGGGGCCTAGGGGATGGAAGCCTGGGAGCAGGGGGGGCATCCCATGGTTCCCGCAGGGGTACAGTGTAGGGTCCCTTTATCTGGAATATGCCCCTCAAGTGCAAAGGGAGGGATCCAGGGCGGGGCCGGCAGGAAGCCACCCCCTCCTGACTGATGTAAATAATGTGTGTGAATCCCTCCAAGGGTCTGGCTGTGATGATGATGATGATGATGATGTTGATGATGAAGAAAAAGATGTCATCTTTAAAACCTCCCGCACTGAGTCCATTGAAAATAGCTCGGTCGCACCTTTTAGATTTTTAATATAAAACAATTAAAATCCACTCACCTGTTATTTTGTACATTTTTGTGTGAAATAAAATAACATTTAATCTGTTTATTGCCGGACTGGCGCCGTCTCTGTTGCGTGGCCTCTACAGGGGGAAGGGGTCACCAGCAATGCCCCCTGCCCACCCCATAGTCCTTACTTCCCCTGCTTGCTGCCGCCAACCAGCAGAAGGGACCACACAGCATCCGGGAGAAGGTGTTTCCACTCCCTATGCTATAGTGGGGCCGGTCCGTGCTCTAAAAGGACCCACCCATATTTCATCCCCTTCCGCTGCAAAATGTTGAGGGCTCCCAACAGCCTCTTCCTCCTGGGTTGGACCCTCTTCTCCCCACTCCCCCAGCAGAGGTGCATTGTCTTCTTCATGCAAGAGCCCTTGATCTTCCCCCTAAGTGTGGCAACCTAACCCCAGGCCCTTCCACCCGTGCCGCTGCCTCCCTGCTGCAGCTGGGACCCCTCCAATGTCGGGACTTGAGGGCCAAGGAGCCAGCCCTCTGGCCTTAGTCCGCGCCCGATTCCTCTGGCAAAGGCTGCCACCTGAGTAGCAAGGCTGAGCCCTGAAGCAGGGCTGGCGACGGACAGTCGCTCCAACGGCCTGCAGCGGGGAGCTGGGCCCGTTTGCAGCCAAGAGGGACAAACTAGACCAGGGCCACTGATCCCATTGACTCTGAGGTTGCCCTGCTCATTGCAGCCAGGGTTTGCGCCACGTCTCTTGTCCAGCAGGTGGCCCCACGACACTCTCCGAAGCTGGCCGTTAACTGCATCTTGCCTCGTTTGCCCAAGAGCTCCCAGCCCAGAGCCCCAGGAGCCGAGCCCCAAGCCCAGAGCCCCTGGCTCAGTCTCAGCAGCGCCCGAGGAATCCAAGCCCTGGGCGCACCTGATGAGACGCGGCGGCCAGAGCGGAAGCCGTGAATTGTCTGCGCGAGTTTGTATTAAAGACGCAGAAGAAGAGGCCTGCCAGGACGGGGCGGTGCCCAGCCCCAGGGGAACGGGGCGGGAGTGCACTGGTCACTGGTGGGAAGGGATTTCCACCCCGCAGACCCCACGCAGCAGCGGGCCCAGGGCAGGCCAAGGGCCACACCAGGCCTAGCAGCTGACCCAGGGCACCATGCCACAACCCGGCTAAGTGCAGAGATGATGAGCCAGCAGCCCAGCTGAACCCAAAAACCCTCTCAGGAGCATTTCCCCCCTTGCTCGGCCAGTGCCCCCCGCAGCGCACATCAGGGTATCCGCCCCACCTCCACTGCATCCTCCTCGGGGCAGAGAACTTGCCTTGTGCAGTGAAAACGTCACCGAACAAACTAAGCACTTTGCAAAATTGAAACGGGGGTGGGTGGGTTTAAAACGAATAATACTTATCAAATCCCCAGTCCTGTGTTTGGGACACTTTGAAATGATTTGCCGAGGGCCCTGTCCTACAACGCTGGCCAAGCAGCGCTCCCATTGGCTGCAAGGGGAACAATGCGGGCGTCAGCAATGCAGGATCGGGCCCAGACTTCACCCTTTGGTGGGTTTGTTTGCTGGGTGGACCCAGCGGCTCGCGCCAGCTGCTGCCAAGAGAGCGAATGGCGCTGGACTCCAGGAACCAAAGCGCAACCTGTGGGTTACATTAAACGCAAAGGAAAGTCCCTAAGGGAAGGAAAATATAAAATCAAATAACCAACCTCGTAGGCCTGGAGGGGGCAGATCTCCAGGCCTACGAGGGGGCAGTGTTAGAGCAAAGGCCTGAGAATCAGCCTGGAAATCCTCGTTGCTAAACCCTTGGACACCTTGGAGAAGCTGCAGCTACTCTGCACCTATGTTTCCCCTTGTTGCTTGGGGCATGTAAGTAGCTAAGGCCCTCCTGCCCTTTCAGAAGCTACTAGAGATTTGGGGCACGGATCTGCAGGACGAGGGCGAGCTGCATTTTCTGGTAATCTGGGCCCTTTGACGGTGTCTCATGCAGGGCCCCCCCCCCGCCCCCACCGCCGGTTCACAGTCCGGCCTGTAACACGCTCTGTGCTCCGGGGGCTCTGCCAGACTCAGGGACCAAGCATGGGTGCCCTGAAGCACAGCTGAGCCCTGCCCAAACCCTGCCACCCCCGCCACACAGACACACCTTGGGCAACAGGTGTTGGCAGCTTTCCCAGGGACCCTGCCGCCAAATCTCCCTCAGCCGCCGAGCAGCTCCTCCCCCCGCCGCCGCCCTCGCGCCGCAGGGCAAGAGTCCAATTCCAAGAGGTTTTGCATTGTGAAGAAGGCCTCCCCCTGGCCAGTTTTGCCGCTAAACCCCAGAGCCTTTCCCGCCGGGGCGCTCAGATTACCTCCCTCCCCTGCCCGATGGGAGCAATCCAAACCGGCACAAACTGCAGCTCTCACTCCCTTGGCAACCTTCTGACTCCTCTGCCATGCACGAGCGGCTGGCAAGAGCCTTTCTGTTCAGGCCCTCCAGTGTCCCCAGCTGCGTTCCTCTGGGGGGCCGGCCTGTACAGCACATCCCCCCGTCCGCCCTCCCTGACCCCCGCCGTGTGCCATTCCCTCCGCATCATTTCAGCCACTTCTCCACTGGAGAGACGAATGGCTAGAGCAAGGGACTGGGAGCCAGGAGTCGTGGGCGCTGGGCCTCAGGCAAGTTGCGTCATGTCTCTGTGACTCAGCTTCTCCATCTGATAAATGGGGACCTCCCCGCCCGTCCCCCGGTGCTCACCTACCTTTGTAGGGTGTTTGGAAAGAATCCAACAAAGGAGGTGTTCTGACCTGAAGGGCATCCCATGGTCCAACTCAAGGACTGCGGCTGGCATTCTCAGAGTGAGTGGGTGGCTCCTGACCCCACGGAGGCCTGGTTTCCAAAGACGTGAACTTCCTGCAGCCCCTGGGACTGTGCTGGGGGCTGGGGGTGTTCAGCAGACCACCGAGAGGCAGGTGTTTAAATAGGCACTCAGGAGCCTATCTTAGCTTAGGCTCCCAGGTTTGAACGATCTGGCCTCTGTTTGTGGCTCCTTAAAAAACGTCACAGACCCCTCACGTGGCGTATTTTCCCCCGAACTAGACTCGGGCCTGGGAACGGCTCTGAAGCTGCTGTCGCATTCGCCAGGATCTCTGCTGTTTTGGTTTTTTTTAAAAGACAGACCCGATTGCACAGAAAACATCGAAAACCGGGAGTTGAGTGGGACCGAAGCAGACAGCGGCTCAGTAGCTTGGAGAGGTGTGAACCGCCCCAGTCGTCTCCATGAGTTCACTCAGACAGCCGGGCAATGATGCCAGGGTTAACTCTTTCATTGCTCATGTGAGGAAGGGGTGGGAGGGTCACAGAGTGCCCCAATTCACCCCAGCTGACACCTCCTTTTGGTGGGCAGCATGTGAGAGGTGCCACACCACTGATTTTCCCAATCAAGAAGCAACCGGCCGAGGGAAACTAGCAGAGCCCAGCACAGGGCCATTCTCGGGCTATGGACTGTTTCAAGCTGCCAGGGGCTAAGTAAAGTCTCTCTCTCTGGAGACAAGGAAGGGGAACTTGCTTCCCCTGCCCCTCACATCAGGCAGCTGCTAACGACCCCTTCAGAACTGCACCTACAGCTGGGCGGGATGCCCAGGAATCCCAGCAAATCTCTGCCGGCCTAGCCCAGGTTTCCCACTGATATCACGTCTCAGGGAAAACCTGCATCAACTGGGCAAAGTTGGCGGAGGTCAGAGCTTGTCTCTAAGCCCAAAACATAGAAGGCTGCAACTGTGGGGCAAGATGATGCTCTGGTATGGGCACAACCCAGCCACACCATGACACCTGCTCTGCACGGCGGCCTGTTATCAGAGCCCGGGACTAACGGATCTGCCTTGGCTTTGGCCCGGAGAAGGGGACGCGGCAGGAAGGTGACAGCCCCCCATTCCTGGAGTGAGAGCAGGTGGGAGGGGTGAGGCTGCGATGAAGTCTTCTGCTGCAGGCCGACGTTTTCAAACAGCTGCCTAGGAAAGTACCAGCCCTGGAGGGGAAGAAGGGGAGAGAATAATTCCTTTGTTACTGGCCTTCCCTGAACTGCTGCTCACTGGGCCTGCAGCCAGGGTCCAGGGAGTGTCTCTAAATTCTCTCCACACACACACACACACACAAAAATACCCGGGCTTTGCCGCCAAACCGTATCTGTTTGACGCAGCGGCAGGTTCCTGCTCGGCCAGGGATCCATAAATCCGTCCCACCCACAGTAACACGACAAGGACATCAGCTGCCCGGAGCCCTTGGGGAGGCGGGGCGCTCCCCAGCACTTATCGCCGCAGCAGGGAAAACAGTTGGCTTCAAATGCTTTATAGCGCGGGAACCACACGCTTATCTAAGGGCCTGAAAGCGCGGGAGAACGCACCCTGCTCCTGTCCTAGCCTGGGGCCGGGCAGCTCTTCCCTCCACAGCGGCACAGCCCTCGCCCTCAGGAGGCCGGAGGGTGCAAGGGGCGGATGGCGCTGGCAGCATCCAACCTGGGGTTACTGCTGTCAGGGCTTTGGGCTCCTGCAACCAGGGCAACAGCAGGATGCTGTAGCGGATAGGGGCCTCGGGAGACCTGGGTTCCGACCCTTTGCCTGGAGCACGAGACCTGCCCGAAGCCCCCCGCACATCATGGAAGAAGACTCTCAGTTCTCCCACGTGCCGCCTCCTTCACTTTCCAGCAGCATCGACGACGTGCGTGTCAGAACCAGTGCCACAGCGCCGGGGCTGGCCCAGTGCATTCTGGGACATCGAGTGCCCAGACATGGTCCCGGGATCAGGGGCTTGTGGGTAATTTGCAGCTAGGAAACACAGCAGGGTGGGTTAGAAATGGAAAGACCCTGCGCAGATCCAAAGATGTGGGGAAAGCACCAGACACAGGAGCAGCTGGGCTGACGCCTCCTTCGGGGCGTTGGAACCAGACCGTACAGCCAACGCTTGGCAGAGCGGCAGGACTGCGGCTGGGTGCGACTCGGCAAGTCCAAGGAGAGCCAGAGCCTTGTGGGGTGTCGGATGCTGACGGTGCTACAGACCCTGGGACCCGTGTCCGTGCGGGGCAGGACGCAGGTGGCTGAGCCACGCTGGCGCTCGTGAAGGCTGCGGGTTCGTGTCCTGCACTATTTGCACTTGTGACTGAGAAGGGCCGCTGTATCCGAATGCAACCGCGTTGGCCTTGGGTGTGTGGAGAACCTACCAGCCTCTGGCGCTGGGCGCATGGTGCAGAGGAATGATCAGCGGCTGTTGGCAAAACCCGGCATGGAGCAGGAAATGCTGCTCTCATGACCCAGCCCTAGAGCAACTCGAAGGGACATTTCGAACCAGTGGGCACCAGATGGGAAAACTCCCAGGCATCCTGTAAGCGGCCTGTTTGTTCCCTCTAGTTCAGCCAGGCTTGTGGGGAAGGCAGTTGCTCTACTTGCCCGTCCTAGCTCCTGGCACAGACAACGCCAGTTAGGAGCATGGCTGAGCAGAAATGGGACCAGCTCTCTGCCCCCTGGAGACAGCCACCTTGGTACAGTCACAAGAACCATGCCAAGCGCCCATGGGCACTGCTCACCGCCACGGCATGGAACTCCCTCGGCGCTGGGAGAAGGCGCTAAAGGAAGCACCTGACCCCCAGCACCCGAGGGAAGCCGATTCCCACAAGACTAGAAAAGTCCCAGCAAAGGTTACAAGGGGGTGTGGGGAACGATCCCGGGCAGGATCAGCGATCCACTCTCCCGTTCGACCCAACACGCTGCACAATCGCTCCCGACAGTCAGGAAAGGAATTGGGGCTGAGCAGGCGCGGAAGGGGTTAAGAGGTGCCTGGGAAGAGCGGGCCCCTGCTGAGTGCCTCTCCCGTCACCCCGCTCCGGCTCAGATCCCCCAGAGCCCAGGGCCGGCTAAGTGCAGAGACGATTAGCCAGCAGCCCAGCAGCGACCATCCAAGCCAGCCCGCTTAGCCTGCTCCCCAGGGCCCAGAGCCCTTGGCAGCTCAGGCACCAGCTGCCATCTGTCCCAGAGCAGTGGCAGCCGGGAGTCACCCTGTGCCAGCTGGGAGCTGGTTGGAGGCATGGGCCTTTGGGAAACAAGTTTGCTTGGGACTCAGTCTAACAGACGGGCCTCCACGCCCCAGGGATCATCCCCAGAGCTGGCCCTAGATGAGCCATGGAGCTCGAGAGCGCCTCTTGCCCCTGCAGCCCCGACGCTTCCATTGCTCTAAGGTCCTTCTAATAGGCCACGTCCCATCGCCTGGGAGCAGCTCACAGTCCCTCCCCCTACCTCTGAGAGACTTGGCAGTGCTGTTATCCCCACTGAACAGAGAGGAAACGAAGGCCGAGACCAGGGCCCTGTCTACACAGGGAGTTACTACCCAGCAAGCCGGCACATTGGAGTCACTCCCGAGCTTGCCAGGCAGTAACTCACTGTGTAGACAAGCCCTAAGTGACTCACATAAGGTCACATGGGGCACCTATGGTATAGCAGAGACTTGAACCTGGGTCTCCTTGAGGGCCAGGCTAGTGCCCTACCCACTAAACCAGAGGTGGGTAAACGACGACCCGTGGGACTGTCCTGTCCAGCGCTTGAGCGCGGTCCGAGGAGGCTAGCCCCCGGCCCCTCCCCCACTGTCCCTCCTCCTCCAGAGCCACGCCGCCAGCGCTCTGGGCGACAGGGGCTGCACACTCCAGTAAGTAGCATGTTTGGCTCCGGCTAGGTGACGCAGCTGCCAGGCACGCTACTCTGAGCAGTATGGTAAGCGGACGGGGAGGGGCAGATTTGGAAAAGGGGCAGAGAGTCTGGGGGCAGTCAGGGGACAGGGGGTGGTTGGATGGGGTGGAGGTTCGGGGGGGTGGTCAGGGACAGAGAAGGGGGAAGGGCGGTTGGATAGGCGTGGGAGTCCCGAGGGGCCTGTCAGAGGCTGGGGGTGGGGGATGGATAGGGGTTGGGGCAGTCAGGAGATGGGGAGCAGTGGGGGGTACCAAGGGGCAGTTAGAGTTGGAGGGGGATCTCAGGAGGGGGCAGTCAGGGGACAAGGAGCAGGGGGAGTTGGATGTAGGGGAGGTTCTGAGGGGGGCAGTCAGGGGGTGGGAAGTGGGAGGTGGTGGATGTGGGTGGGGGCCAGGCTTTTTGGGGAGGCACAGCCTTCCCTACCCGGCCCTCCATACAGTTTTGCAACCCCAGTGTGGCCCTCAGGCCTAAACATTTGCCCACCACCGCACTACCCTCTCCTCCCTCTCCCTGGGCTGTCCCCTGTCCCGTCTTCAGCTTGCCAAGGATTTGTGGTCCCTACACGCCCAGAGCTTCGCGCCATTGGGATGCGCTTGCCAGTCTGGTGTGTCCCTCTGCAACCAGCCCAGGCTTCCAGCCTGAACGGTGCCTGCAAGGAACTGCCCCCGATTCAATGATAACGGGACAAGGTGTGGCGGGACAGAGAGAGCAACTGATGCCTTTCCCCAAGGGCTGGCACTTGCAGCTGGAGCAGCAGAAAGTGTGTGTCTCCAATAGCTGTGCGCAGGGAGTGCTACCACCGCACCTTTGTTTGTTCTGTGCTGTGGCGGGAGAACCGGCTGCTGGCTCCCAACGAACTACTGAGTTCTCTTTAATTCACTCCTTGTTCCACCCTCGCATGGCGGGGCCTGTGTCAGCCGCGAATCCTAGCAACCGAGGCAAAGCCCCGGCTCCGGTACAATCGGTGCAAGGCGAGACGTGCAGGGAGTGCGTTCCAGGCCCGAACGGAGCTGGCAGCCCTGGCTGAGTGAGGGACAAGGGGTCGGGGAGCTGTGATGGGAAGAGACAGGCAGTGAGACTTGCCCAGTGTTCGGGAAGCTCAGATCTGAGCGATCTGCTGGGCCCACGAAAAAGATAAAATCCCCATTTCCTGACATGGCTCCAGAGCTTCCCAGACGCTTGGGGGTGCTTGGATCCCGAGCCGCAGGGTGGCCCCTCGCTAACCCTCACAGACGTGTTTCTGTGCGGCTGTCTAGTCACACGAGGTCCAAACAGCACTGGGAGCTGGCTGCACCCGAGTTCTAATCCCAGCTCTGCCACTGACTCACTGTCTGACCTTGGACATGTCACCTCTCTGCCACAGGTTGCCCATCAGGTTCACGGCAAGGCATCAAACCCCCGCAGAGCCCCTGTGACATGGGCAATGAGCGAATATGGACAGAGGACTTGGAAGATGAAAATCCCGGTATAAGCCGAATCGTCACTAGTCTATCAAAGAGTGGCATATGCAGCAAAGGGCAGCTTCTCCCGCGTCCAGCAATGCAATGGCAGCAGCAGGAGGGAGGGCTGGGGCTAGCTGCCCCTTGGCGCGGGGGCCTGGACATTTTCAGCACACAAGTCGCAGCAGATTGGAAAAGGAGATGCGGGGCCAGGAGGGCGCCAGTGCCCTAGGGTTTGCACGGGAGTGATCTAACTGGAACGCACAGTTATTACCGGCTGCATTATTATTACAAGGAACACTCGTCTGTCTGGGGCCTAAACTCAGCTCTGCCTTGTCACCCCTACAGGCTGTTTCCTGCGCTCGGGGGACTCAACCCACATGGAAAATCTGCACAAAAGGCCTGGATTTGCATTCCAGTCACCAGAGACCCCAACCCCAACCAACAGGAGAGAAGCAGGAGGGCTCAGAATAGGAGTCTGGGTTCAAAGCTGATTTCGCCCCCTATGACTCGTTTAGAAGTACAGCACCTGGAGAGACCCAGACAGACAGGACGTCTCCTTCCGCCCCCTCCCCATGTTGGTTAACATTGTCTTGCTGGATACAGGCACAAACCAACCCCAGCCTGCATGGTGGGGTGGGGGGAAGGGGAGTGGCAATAGAAGAGACACCCTTGATAGCTCCCCTGCTCTCTGGGCTGGGTGAGGCGGGGACATGCCACGCTGGGCAGTGCTCTGGCTGCTGTCTCCTCCCAGTCCCCAGCTGCACTAAAATCCAACATGGGAACTAAAGATCACGCAAGTGGGGCTGCTAATCCACAGGCGGTTTCAG
This sequence comes from Dermatemys mawii, assembly GCA_007922305.1. NCBI lineage: Eukaryota > Metazoa > Chordata > Testudines > Dermatemydidae > Dermatemys > Dermatemys mawii. The sequence continues at coordinate 6,390,909 of ML677388.1, forward strand.
TTTGTATCTTGCAGCTGCCATGTGTCTCACCAGTGTGCACCTGACACCATCCCTCAGACAGCCTCCTGCCAGGTCAGAGTCTGCCTGGGCCAGGGTGGGAACCTGGTACCACCAGGCAGCTGCCAAGTGGGAGTTAAAGGGTCGGGAAGGCTGAGGATTGGTCCCACGAACCCCTGTGCACTAGATCTTCTTCTGACTTCTCTCTGCAGAAGTAACAGAGTCCTGTGGCACCTTAAAGACTAACTGAAGTATTAAAGTATAAGCTTTCGTGGGCTAATGGATGCATCTGACGAAGTGGGTATTAGCCCACGAAAGCTCATGCTCTAATATTTTTGTTAGTCTTTAAGGTGCCAAAGGACTCTTTGTTACTTCTGCAATTCCAGACTAACACGGCTACCTCTCTGATTCTTGACTTCTCTCTGTGAACTCCAGAGGGATTGGCCCTAGAGAGATCAGAATTGGGCCCAGTCTCTCAACCCTCCATCCCTCCTTTCTCCCACAGGCAACCCACCAGATGAGGACACGGGAGGGGAAGGGAGCTATTTCCTCCCACATTCAAGGCACATTGGACAGCCTCCTGAAGACAAAACCCCAGCCTTCCTGCCAGCCAGGCCTATCCAAACCCCCTCTGCCGCAAGGGGAGAGGCATTCTCCAACCAGCAGAGAGAGACGAATACCTTCAGCAGCAAAGAATTATCCCCCGGCTGCTAATCCCTTTGATCACATGAACTGAGACAGTGCTAAAAGACAACACAACGTGCGGGCGCCCCAAACCCACTTTCCATGGGCTCATGCAAATATGGGCTCACATCTTCCCTTTGAAATCCCCAGCACGGTATTACTGGGAAATCAGCAAAGGCAGCCGGCACTTGCTTCAAACTACTCCCCAGAGCACACAGAACTGTCCACCGTGGTGGGTGCCTCTCTGCAGACATTTCCCCGCATGTCTCAAGAGGAACAAACTGGCCTGCCGAATGAGACAGTGGTACAAGGAACACAGCAGCTGTGCTGGGACCCTGCAGAATGGCTTCTCAAAACAGGAGCTGATGCTTTCAATAAAACTAATCATATATGTAGCATCACTCCCCCAGCACCTTCCACTGCAAATACTAAAGCCCAGGGTAGGGGCCCATGATCTGTGTTTGACAGGTCAAACTAGATGCTCATAAACAGTCTCTTCTGGCCTTAAAATCCACAGAAGCCTGTATGCTTCACCACCCCCTGGCACAGTGGGTATTAGCCCCATTTTACAGTTGGGGAAAAAAGAGGCACAGAGAGGGTAAGTGACTTGACCAAGATTGCCCAGCAAGTCAGTGGTAGAGAAGAGGATCGAAGCGGTTGAATTCCGACTACTAGAACCCCGCTGTAGCCACGTGACACCAATGCCACCCTTAAACCAAAACCAGCAAAGGCTCAATTAAAACGATTTATGCAGAAGGTTCCCTTCCCCTTTGCACAGGAATTGCAAGTGGGCATTTCCCCATAAGCAACACGGAGCCTCTTTTCGCGGCACCTGCCTCACCTAAGTGCACGTTACATGGGGCAAGGGCCAGCTGGTAACCCAGTCTTGGAGTGGGCTACCAGCTGTTGTCCCTCTCCATTGTTCCAGGTTTCTTGATGTTCTCTTCACATAGGCTCTTTGCCGGAGCAGTGCTCTGGCTGGGTTTATGTAACACAATCTCTTGACCTCTTTTTCTCCAGCTCCTGTTGCCACAATGTTACCTGATGTCTCTTCTTTAGGCGAGAGAGGACAGCTTGGAGTAGTGACAGGAGGGTGTTTCTCAGCTCGACGGAACGGCTATTGTACAGAAACACGTGGGCTCGAGTTGTGTCCTAGGTTCTCGCCGTGCTGCAACCAGTCTGGTCGGTACAACTGGGCTGGGCTCTCGCTCAATTTCCCTGCTTGGGGTTCGAGTCCCGCCGTGGTTTCTGTGACTCCTCCTCTTTCAGGATTAAGCCGCAGGCCACAAGGTGGGTTTATAACCGAGGGAGCTGACTGCAGCCAGCTGTAAAGGAGGCAGGTGCTGGCACTGATGGGGCTGGAATGGATCAGGCTGCTTTGCCGATGCCGGGTAGCCCGAGGGGCCGTCAGAACTACACACCAGGAGGATAATAAGTTTGATAACAAAGGCCCAGCTCATCCCCTTCAGTGGAACCTGCAGGAGGGGACTCCAGGGTAGGGTGTCTCCCTGGCAATCGCCTCACAGGGATCCCACATACACTAATCAGTTGGGTGGGAGCAGGAGAAGACGTGGGATTTCCTGCCCCAAACCTGGCAGAGCCCAGCCAAATTTCCCCCCAGCAGCACGGCTCCATTAGAACCTGAGGAGTACTCCACCGTTATGGCCGCACAGACTCCATTTTGGCAGCATAGCTGGGCCCTCTCCAGACATTTTGCTCACACACAGGCCGGTACCGGCTGCATTTCCGCCCGGTCGCTTTCACGTATAACATCAGCCGTGGCACCTCGGAGTTTGCAACTTAGCAATAATGCAAAGAAGGAGCCATCAAGTAACTAAGGTGTAAAAGGACCTGGTTGTTGCAGGTGACCAGGTGCTACTACTAAAAAAAAGTCTGCAGGGACAGCTGCAATCTATTGGGTAGAGCCCGGGGCTGGGAGTCCGGGATGGACGCCCAGTGCTGCCACTGACTCACTGTGCGGCCATGGACGAGTCAGGCCATTTCCCCAGGCCTCAGCGATCACACCAATGAAATGGAGACTCTTTCCCACCATTTTCGGCCCCAGACCTCGCAGCACAAGTGAGGGCACTGGCCAAAATGGGGAGCAAGGATTAAAACCAGAGCAGGCTGGGATCAGCTGTCACTCTTCAGAGGCCTGCAGGGGAAAAAGGAAAGCAAGTTTCCGAGGGGAATCTGGAGGGATACAGCACAAAAGCAAAGGGAGTAACTGCAGAGACCACAGCTAGGTGACCAGGTTGGCTTCTAGCTGCTTTCACCAGTTAGGGTTCTCAGAGATGGCTCAACCGTGGCAATTCCTGAGTCACAAACACCTCCAATGCCAAGAAAGGCCAAGATCAGAGGTGAGGGGACAAAAGGAACAGACATTGAACCCAATGACTAAGGCCACGTCTACATTACCTGCCGCATAGCTGGGTAGTGATCGATCTGTCGGGGATCGATTTATCGTGTCTAGTGTAGACGCAATAAATCTATCCCTGAGCGCTCTCCCCGTCGACTCCGGAACTCCACCGCCACGAGAGGCGGAAGTAGAGTCGATGGGGGAGCGGCAGCGGTCGACTCACGCCCCTGAGGACACCGCAGTAAGTTGACCTAAGATACGTCAACTTCAGCTACGCTATTCACATAGCTGACGTTGCGTATCGTAGGTTGACTCTCTCTCCCACCCCGTCCCTGGGGTAGACCTGGCCAGAGCTTTGTACAGGTGAACGAGAAACTCTTGACGGGGACAGGGGATCGATGCAGAGGAAGAGCACGAGTGCAACCTTACAAGGAAAGGGAATTTAAATCAAAAGAGGAGTAAAAGATGGAGGATCTGCCAGGACGGTAAATATTATGGCGAGAGAGAAGAGCCACTACGTCAGCTGGTTCCTCAGGGTGTGGAGCAGCATAAGTAAACGATATAATGAGTTTCAGAGATTGCAAGAGCCAGAGCCAGACATTTCAGAAGCAACCGTAATTATCGAGTCTGACCCTGTATAACAAGCCATAAAACTTCACCCAGCCAGCCCAAACATTTGTGATTGAATCATATCAGCGGTTTACCATGGAGACAATGGGAAGCCAATGAATGGTTGGTGACATCCATAAAACGAGCGCTGTGGGTCTCAGTCCAAGTCACAGTGAATAAAAACCACTAGCACACTTGGCACTTGCACGGCACCTTTGCTGGCAGCCTCAGCAGAGGTACTAAGAACTGAGCAGGCCACGATGGCTCAATTCCCCCCCTCACCCTTGGAGCGGTTTTCTCTTCTGTAAGGTGGGGGGCTTCACTCTCCAGGCTCCTCCCGCTAGCATCTCTCATGGGCACTAACAGCCCCTGTGATGGAAGGCCACAGCTGGGCAGGAGCTAGGTGTTAATTGCTGATGGCCAGGGTGTTCAGACATCCCAGTGGAAGATAGGCAGTGCATTTCCTCCAACCTCTCTCTCTCGGCAACAACTCCCTGAACTTCTGGGGCAGCCTAGCAAAGGTTTTTACTGATAGGCAAAGCTGGGCCTGTGCTGTTTTCTAATCCCACTGTAATTAATTACCTTATCGTTGGCCAAAGTCATTTAGATAGAGTGCCTGGTGTGATAGGCCCCGAGACTCCAGCCGCACAGATGGGAAGGCTGCATTTGTCTGGGGATTAGCGGAGGGCAGATGGAGCTAAGTGGCATTCCTCATCCTCATTCCACTCCAAGCTGCCAACAGCCTGAAACTCGAGATCCCAACAACTTTCTCAGGGAGGCTGCTTTTTAACTGTGCTCTTTGCTGAAAGAAGCAGAGAGGGGGCCAGGAGCAAAAAAACCAAGAGAGGAAAATCTGACCAAAGGTCACGCAGCATGACAGCAGGAACCCGCTCGGATCTTCGCCAGAGCCCAGCCAGAACTGCCTTCGGACTGGGCCTGCACACTGGCACTTACCTAAGGCTGGGAATAAAAAGAGCCTGTGGTGGTTTTTCACACCTGGGAGTAACGTGCACCGTTTGCTGGCTAAGTTCAGAGTGAGGAGCTGCCAGCAGTTTCCCCGCTGGCCTCTCAGAGGAACAGCTAACTAGGAAGATCATTCAAAGAAGCATTAACTCCTTCCCACTCGAGACTCAGAGTATCCAAAAGGACACTAGCAATCCAAAGCCAAGACAGCTTCCGCCTCTTTCCCTGTGTATGGAGCATTTCCGCTTCCTCCGCTGAATCTGCAGCATGGTGAGGATCTGGAAAGTCTGAAGTCCACTAGAGACTTTACTTGCAGGATGCTCAGATACTGCGGTGACAGGTAGCAGTACAGAACCTAGAGGAGAGGTGTTTTCTATCTGCTCAAGATGCTCTGGTGAGGCCTCCATGTGCCCAACAGTGACAGGAAAACAAAACCTTGCACCTGACCCTTCAAGGTGCTGAGGGCTCTCTCCTCCAGGAATCAAGGGGACATCTCTCAGGCTCAGCCTTTAATGAAGAGAAGATTGAAGAGGACTTGATTATAGCCTGTAGCATGCACACGGGGAGCAAACATTTAATCAGGGACTCTTTGGTCCAGCAGAGGAAGGTCTAACATGATCCTGTGGCTGGAAGCAGAAGCTTAAAAATTCATTCTGGAAAGAAGACAACAATTTTTAATGGTGAGAGCAAGAAAAAATGTCCTGAGGCTCGGGGTGGATTCTGCATCACAGAACGTTTTAAAATCGTGAATGGAAGAAGCGGCTCTAGGAATTATTCTGTGGATACAATGCAGGAGGACACACGAGATGACCACAATGGTCCCTGCTGGCTTTGGGATATAGGAATCTATGACCCTTTGCATTTCCACCAGTAGATTCATTTCCCAGCTCTGCCACGGGAGGGATGAGAGAGTGAAACAGACCCTACGATCACGAGGGCCATATCCTCCTACCCCTGCTGTGAGAGCGCCCCAGAGGAAGTGTGGGCATCGCACACACAATATCGAGGAGAAGGGGAAAGTTCTTGCCAGCGTGGCCCCAACCTGCAACTCAGTGTCCATCGCTAATGGGATCATGAATGGAACATGCAGACTAGCAGCAGCTATTTTGGTCGCATAACACTGTTAATCTTTGGAGATAGTGGAGTTCATATTAAACCGATTAGGCCCATTAAATACATTTTTAACAGTGTGGTCATCTGATAGCACACGCTCCAGTAGGCAGACTGGATGCTTCCTTCCCCGCACCCCAATCCCTGCCTCATTCACAGAGTTTGCCTTGAGGATCCCAACCCCGGTGGGGAAGGCAGGGAGAGGGGGAGGGGAAGAGTCCTTAAGAAATTGCAACATCTGAAGGTTTCAACGCCAGCCTTCAGCTCTTGCTGATTCCAGGGCAAAAGAGCGACACATATTTGCAACTTCTCCCTGGATTTATCTTGAGTGAGCTACCCCAGTGGGTCAGACAAATCAATGATGCTGCTTTTCAGGGTTTTACAGAAACACTTAAGCATAGCGAACCCAGAGAGCATGTCCCGGCAACTCAGCCTAATCCCCAACCAAAGATCCATCCCCGGAGCTTGCGGTAGGGAATCTGTCCATAGCTACTTTTTTAGTAATTCAATCCATTCCCAGGCTGAGCCCTGGGGCATTCATCTCATCTCAGCCACATTAAGTGATTCTGTGGCAGCTGCAGTAACACCTTGTGCTTTGAAGGCTAGAAGCCCCATGGGAGAAACCTTACCCAAAAGACTGTCTGCTCCCTTTGCAACAAGAATCCCAAAAGCCCAGTATGGTTTTTAAACAGGGAAATAAGGCAGCGTAGCTAGATCTCTCTTTGATCCATCAGAATGAAGCTCAGATACATTCACTACCACATAGAAACCCCAGGAGTACATCTGCTCCAAGTATGGCACTGATCTCGAAGCGCCAATGGATGTCAAACCACAGTATCAACCCCTGGGAATCAGGGTTTAGCTAGGATAGACTCACCTGCTGTCAACTCCAGGGATCTTAGTTCTAGCCCATTGTCAAGATCCTTTCAAAGGTGCTGTCACCACCTGCAATACGCACAGGGATAAAACTACCTTCTGCCCACAGCACACAAAGGACAGGGGGAGGGTCAGGCTTTGCAGAACGCATGTCTGGAGAAAAGGGCTGGACCTGGAGTAACATGCAGGGCCCCCCGGGCAGGGAAGCCTGGAACAGATCGGAGCTACCACACCACAGGGCTAATCGTTTTCACCAGAAAGAGAGAGCCAACGTTTCTTCTTTATTTAGATGTTTTTTTTAAAAAAAGCCTCCATAAAAAATTAAAGGTATGAGAATTCACTAGTATGTGGCACTCTGCTTTTGGCCAAGGCTGGAAAGGACACAGTATTTCTGTCCCTGAGAACGTCTCACTCAAATGCCAGCAACCCAGATCAACCCCCAAGGCTGGGATGCGGTGTCACTGCTTAGAATTAAAAACACAACTCAGCCTGGTTGCTCCTGATGGGCTTGCTTGGAGGTTCAGTCATTTTCCGGCTGGGCTGAAGAAGTTTGGGGATCCTTGCCCAACTCGTGCCGGGTGAAGAGGATGCGCTCTTGCCTCCAGTAGGATGTTGAAAGCAAGACATCCAGCTTATCCCCAGATCCTTCCTCCATTCTGCTCCATTCAGTCTTGATTCCATCAAGGGTAGAACAGCTGTTGACCTTGCCCCGCAGCTGGTTGGCAGATGCAGAACTGAGTCTAGTTTCTGTCCCGTCCCACATTCTCTGTCCCTTCACTGTCTCCTTGAATCTCTGTGACATCAACTCGGCTTTCCGCAGCACTGAGCTTTGAGTGCAGCTTCTGTCTTTTCTTCAGCTGGTGCAGGTGGGACTTCGACTTTGTGTGAGCTGAGGGCAAAGACAAAACAGAGCGTGCAACTCAGGGGGATATTGGGGAAGTAAATACCCAACTCGTCCAATCCTGTGATGTGCTGAGCACCCTCAAATCCCATTCACTGCTACAAGGGGGTGAGGATGCTCACTTCCTCATAGGATCTGGCTCTCTTTAGCCCCTGTTCCAGTCACTCATAAACGTATTCCTTTCAGGCCAAAGCAATCATACTCGTTTTTAGCACTAGAGGGAAAGGCCTTGGTGTGTTTAAAATCCTGTCACCCGCTTCAATAATCCAAATGGATCAAACATTATATCATATTACACACACGTGCACTGCACTTTAAAGAGAGATGCAGGTATATAAAATCAGGAGTGGTGTGGAGAAAATGAATAAGGAAAAGTTATTTACTTGTTCCCATAATAGAAGAACTAGGGGACACCAAATGAAATTAATGGGCAACAGATTTAAAATAAATAAAAGAAAGTTTTTCTTACACAGCACACAGTCAACCTGTGGAACTCCTTGCCGGAGGAGGCTGTGAAGGCTAGGACTATAACAGGGTTTAAAAGAGAACTGGATAAATTCATGGAGGTTAAGGCCATTAATGGCTGCTAGCCAGGATGGGTAAGGAATGGTGTCCCTAGCCTCTGTTTGTCAGAAGGTGGAGATGGATGGCAGGAGAAGATCACTTGGTCATTACCTGTTAGGTTCACTCACTCCAGGGCACCTGGCATTGGCCACTGTCAGAAGACAGGATACTGGGCTGGATGAACCTTTGGTCTGAGCCAGTATGGCCGTACTTATGCAAAGATGCCTAAAGATTCACAAATGGGTGACTTCTACACTGCTGACGAGTCTGGCCCTCCATTAGGAACAGCTACTGTGAGACTCCGATCACAAAATGGTTTTCATATCTTATTATGTTGTGAAGCTGGACAATTGTCTGCAGCACCATGAAGTGGGACCAAAAATATGTCTTTATATACAACATGCCATAGCTGAGCGTTTTGTGGATCTATAGACTGGATGAAGTTAACACCTACAGAGTTGTGCAAAAGCACAGGTGTGCCACAGGTAGGCCTTGATCCTGCAAACACTCATGCTTGTGCTTTCCTTTAAGCACACAAGTAGTCCCATTGCTTAGGCCTGGGCTGCACTCAAAGTTTTACTGGCATCACTATGTCTGTAAGAGGTATGATGAACTCACAACACAGTTCTGCCAGTCAAAGCACCAGTGTACATTCAGTTATATTGGTATAAGGTGCTTCACCAAACCAGAATAGCAACAGCAGTAGGAGCACTTTTATACGGGTATAACAGTCTCCAAAGTAAGGGGGGTTTGCTGCTCTAACCATGCCAGCATAGTTAAGGCAGCAATACTTCAGTGTAGACAAGGCCTTAGTTAACTTAAGCCTGTGCATATGTGTTTGCAGGATGGGGGCCCTAGGATGTTTTCCAGACTTTTTTTTCACGCCTCCTTCTAAAGAAAATTACATGCAAATTTGGTACTTTATTGCAATGTTATTGGAACACCATCAGGTTGCAATGACATCACACTTCTCTGAAATTTTGTTCCAAGTGATATCAAAGTTTAACTGGAACAGTACATGTCTCTCCTGTCATCCGCAAGAGTCTTTCATTTTAGACATCATCAAAGTGCAATTGTAAAAAAACCCACAAAAATTGAGAGGCCAATCAGGGCTGGGAGCAGTTTCTGAAACTACTTCTAACTCATTTTTAGAAACTGACTAGATTTCAAGTTGACTCTGCCCCCTGCTCCCCCACCCCACACCCAGCGTTTTCATTTCCTGCCTCCTGTGTTTAAATTTGTAGCTTTAAGGTTGCATTTAATGGCAACATTTCAGTTCCATTCTACATGCATCCTCCCTCCCCACATCACTGCTCCTGCCCTATTTATGGGGTCATGCCAAATATGGCTGGATATAGGGGATGCAGCATTGATCAAGGATAAATAATTATTATTAATAACTGAGAACTTGGGCGACACTCCCAGAAAAGGAATCTATTGCTCTGTAACTGTGGCTTATGAAAGTACCACTCCTAATTTCAATGCTTCCTGTACCCTAGCAGCATAGAGTGGGTTCTCCAATCTTTCAGAGATGCTCTCTTCTCGGTGTGTATGAATGCCTTTTAAATTTTCTTCAAACTAGTACCATATGCAGATCTACTAAAAACCAGATAACTACATTTATGATCTAAGCATATTAAAGAGAAGTGCTACATTCAAAACACCAACTTCCCTACCTACGTTAGAAGCCGCTCTTTGGATCAATAAAACAAAATGACTCTTTAAAATCTAGTTCTTGCTATTAATACTGCATTTGCTTTCAGCATTTCCCTCAGTTTGCACAATGAAGATAGACATGTCAGTTTCTAGCTAGTCTCACTTGGAGGTTCTGAGCTTCACGGAAATGTTAATTTGTTTAAAATATTTTGATTCCAATGGGATTAAAATTCAATTTTCAAACTCATGGAAATGTTCCTCTCAACATTAGAGCTGGGAAAAGCTTTAGTTTGACAAAACCGAACTGTTGGAGCAAACCTGACTTTTTGAAAACTTTCCAGGATATATTATTGTTTGTTTTAAACAAAAAAAAAAAATGGATTGCAAAAGAAATAAGCTTCTAGGTGCAGGTTTGCTAACCCTCCTGACTTGCTAACAGGGACCAGCAGCTCAGAACAAACCCTGACAAATTCACAAACGATGCACTAAGAAGAAGAGTGTTTTGATGCAGAAGGCTCCCACTGCCCAGTGCCAGAAAAGAACGTGAGCTTTACTGTTTCGCTCCCCACAGCTCCTGATGGTAAGGGCTGACAGATGGCTGCTATGGCATGGCTTACATACCCCCTCCAGGCTTGCAAGTGGCTGCTTTTATCAGAGGGCTGTAAACAATCCTTGGAAGCCTGAGGTCACGTGATGAAGGTCATATGGCCAAGAGCAGGTATCTATGGACTCATTTAGTTCCCTTCACACAAACTGCAATCGCCACATTTACGTTAGCCCATATATGTTTCCCCACCCTCTGGATCCTACCTGCCCATTCTCTGTCCCCAATGATGACTCTGTCGCAGAGGTCACACATGTGATGACTTCGCTTGTCCTCATTTATCTCGCTCTCCATCTTTACAGGGTCTGCCGACGGCTGCTGCCCCTGAGGTTACAAAGGTGTCAGGTCAGTTTCTATTCAGCGAGGTTTCTCTCGTCACTCCCGCCGTCGTGGGATTTGGAGATAGGAGGCTTTCCTCCTGACCTTCGAGGGTCAGCCCTACAACGTCAATCTCCTCCCAACAGGAGACAAGGGGCATTCTGCCCGTTTGGGGGTTCCTCGGTCACAGAGGAGCACAGTCGGAAATCTGGCCTTAGAGACACAGCAATAACCCTTTCCAGCCTGAGAGGGGCAAGTCTGGAGGCTAGAGAAGGAGAGAGGAAGCCCCTGGAGTTGGGACAGAGGGAGCTCTAGGTCAGAGGCATGGAGACCGCAATCTCCCAGGGTGGAGCTCTGGGGAGAAGATCTCTAGAGACAGTGGCAGCTTGTGGCAGGGACAGGCTGCACCAGCCCCACGCAGCGCGGGACAGAGCCCAGACACACACCGGAACAGGGTTCTCCTCAGCAACTGCTCTCACAGCCCCCTGGCCAGGATGAAACTCACTTGGATGAAGCTCTCCACAATCTGCAGGGCAGGTTTCAACACATTCTCTTTCCACTGGGAGAGATCAGACACCTCCAAACCATACACTGGGGGCACATTGGGCCCAGGGCCTGGGGGGAACACAGAGCAGACGCAATTAGCTGTCAGCAGTATTCTAGCCAGCCAGTCACACTACTCCTGAGCAGTGTGGCTGCAGGACTCAAATATCCCTGGGAGACGCATCGTGGTCCCACATTATCCTCATCAGCTTGTCCTTCAGCATCCCGAGACAGAGTGGTCCTGAGACAGGATTACTGGAGACCTGGGTTTGCTAGGAACTGCACCTCCTCAATCCAGATCTAGAGCTTGGCACAATGGGCTCCCATCATGACTCCAGCCTGCTTCCCACCGGCACAGTCCACTGGAGACGTCCACTCAGCGAGAGTGTCATACGGAGACCCAGATGGCTCCAGCACACAGCAATTAGGGAAGGTGCAGCTGTTCTTCTAGGAAGGCTCGAGCCTGGGGCTGGGATCGGGTATTTGCTCATGAGGATCTCGGCCTGGTTGCTTTATTTACATCGGTCACGGCTAACGAGGCCGCAGAGGTGGCCTCCCTGTGGACACGTCTGCGGGTGGCAATGGGTGTGCTTCATCTGAACGCCTGCATTTGACGTGGGGCTATTTTGAAACCTACCAAGGTGAGGGCATTTGGTGCTTCCAGAAGCACAGCCGGCACTCGGAGCGCAGAGATGTCAGCGAACCAGAGCGCACAGCCGCAACAATGTCACTTCCCTGCCGTGGTGCCAGGACTCACCTGCCAGCCAGCAGAGCGGGCGCCTCGCGACTCGGGCAAAGCCATCAAAGGCTGTGGCATCCGGCAGGTGCTGCCTTTTATTGCTCCAACCACAAAAGCGGCTCTTCCGAGGCCGATCGAAGGCACATCTGTCCCCCGCCTGCTGCTCGGCAGAAAGGTGAGAGCCGATACCACGCACCTGGTGCCAGGAAAGCTCCGCACCCAGTGCAAAGCCAGCCTTTTGGCCCGGTTGGGTTTCTTTTTCTTTTTTTTTGCCCCTACCAGCCACCTTTCAGCAAATGCTCGGCTCCCAGCTGCTGATCCTGGCCCTGCTCCAGGGCGAGGGAAGTCCCGCTGGCTTCTTGCCATTACGGTGTCCGCGGCCGGCCTGTAACAGCCAATCGGCTGCAGCTCCTAATCTGGAGGGCAGCTGTCAGTTGGGCTTTTCACTCCAGCCCGGCGCGCGTGCGAGCTCATGGGGAGAGGTAAACATGACGGGCAGATGCCCCGTGGCCCCTCTCAGGAGAGAGCTGGCCTGCGAGCAGCCAGAGAGCCGTCCGCCAGCCACAGCTAGCGCAGGAGGAGGGGACGGGTGGCGTGGGGGCTTCGTTCTGCTGGGATTTTAGCCGGCAATGGGGGAGCTTGTCCTGGTGGAGGCCTCCGTGTCACAGTGGGACAAGCAGGGAACCAGTGCACCGAAGAGGGCCTGGGAAGGGAGCTCAGGAACGTCCGCTCCAGGTGGGTGGGGAATGAGCACAGACAAGGCCGGGGCAGCAAGGCCTTGGGCAGGCCTGATCCAGACGGGCCGGGAGCTCAGCCAGAAGAGCATGTCCTGATGTGCCCTGCCCTCGCTCCCAAAGGTTATTCACAGCAGAGGCTGCTGGACAGATCCCGGTAATCTGGGGAGTGAGCGGCCTCACACCCGGGAGGGAATTCACCCAGGAACGGTTCCCTGGGAGATCCATGTTACTAACTGTCCTTGGACACCACCTGCGCCCGGAGACGTGGCTATTTATCCAGTGTACGGCCCCCTCCCTCCAGAGGGCTGCCTTGGCCGAAGAGCCACAATGGCAGAGGAGAAGGAGGGGAGAATGCGGGGAGCAGGGTCAGAGCGCGCCCTGTATGCAACTCACCCCCCCTTGGGAGAACTTGGAGCCCCCCATGGGCTGGCCAGCACCTGACAAACAAGAGTTCGCTCGGCCACCAACAGCAGCCAGGCTCCCTTCTCCAGCCAGGAGAGTGGAGGACGCTGTGCAGAGGGATGGAGGAGAAAGTGGGGGGACTAGGGGATTGGCAGGGAGTGGCATGAATGGGGATGAGAGGGGAGGGGGCGAAGAAGGGATATAAACACTTACGTCTCAAGAAGCGGTTTCGAACCCACTTGTTCTGCTTCCGGGCATATCTCTTGGTCACTAGTTTCAGGGCCTGGATCCCTTTCAAAGGAAGGTAACAAAGCGCAGGTGAATTAGACTCCATGGATGCTAAAGAAGCCAGTGGCAGCTAAGCGTGGGGCAGGGCGTGGGAAGGGGCGAACCCCAAGGGAGGAGGGGGGATGGCCAGGCTAATGGGAGGGTGACCTCTAGGCTGATGATTATGGAGGTCTCTCAGCAGGGGAGGACTCTCCAAAGGGAAGTCCTCATCCTGGGGGACAGTTCAAACTCGAATGGGCCAAGCCCTGAGGAACAAGACTCTAGGACGATCCGACAGAGGACTCCAAGAGGATGGACTGGAGGCCTCAACAGATCTTCTCCATCTCTGGATCCAATCAAGGGGGAAGTGAGCAAACCCCTGGCTCACCAAGTAACGGCAAAGGAGTCTCCATCTCCCTCAATCTCCAACATGGGAGACACCCTGCAGCCCCGCTCCGGGGAGCCCTTCCCCAGGGATACAGCCTGGTTCCACTGGCCCAGGAGCACCAGACCCTGGCTCAAGACTCTGCCCAGTGACACCATCGCCTCTTGCGCTGCAGGGCTCTTCAGGCGTGAGTGGCCGGGACCTCCTGGGCCATTGCTAGGGGTAGTCACGAGACCGTCCTCATGGGCTACCAGGTGTGAGCAAGGCGCTGGTCTCCTGAGCGTGCAGTTCCCACCTCTCTCCAGCAGCAAGGCACTGGTCTCCTGTGGGCACTTCCCTTCCGTGATAAGATACTCGTGGAACTCCTTGAAGCCAATCGACTGGAAAATGCCATGCTGATAATCCTGGCTAGAGAATAAGGTCACAGACAGCAGGTCAACCCGTCTGTGGGAGCAGGGAGCTGTCCCCCTCTGTGCCGTTCCCCCACAACAGAAGGTCCCATGGGTTTAGAACAGCACAGCCACCACCGACCACATGGGAGTGATCCCCAGCAATGGCCTGAGTCAGAGGGGTGGGGTGGGGATGTCCAAGTGCCCACACGAGGTGCCTGGCATCAGAGTTTATAGCCAGGAGGTACCATCACACCAGCCCAGTTCTGGAGGTCACAGGCCACTAACCATCCTCTAACTACCCCCACACTAAGCCTTTCTGCCACAATCAGCCCAAGTACTCGGCTCTCCAGGAGACCCGCGTATTGTGGGCGGTGAACAGGATGACTGAGGTCCACCAACGCCCAAGGCCCCTACGACAACAGGGGATTGACTGAGTGCGAAGCAGCCAGCCGAACACTCACCAGTTCTCAGCCACCTTCTCCTGGTTGTAACGCCGGTGGAAGTCCCGCAGCTCCTCCAGGAGCCCCGCTGCCACCATGTCATCCACCCGCTTGTCCAGGCGCTCATCTAGAGCTGGCAGAGATCACAACAGCGATTCAAACAACCCGGGCTGCATTCGCAAGACGCAGAGCCCTGGCACCGAGAGCGCATGGCTTCCCAGGCCTCTCATCACCTGGGAATCCTCGCGGGGGGGGGCACTGCCAGCCCTATGCTCCACCCCATATATCCCCATACTCACAAACCTGCTGCCCCCTCACTATGTGACTCCCACATCGAATGCCCCCTCCCTGGTGGAGCAAGGGCACCATTGCTGAAGCTCCTGAAGAGGGACGGGCAACCAAGGGACTGAGCACTGAACTTGCGCTCTGATCCCTGGATGGCAGCACTGGTCCATTCCATGGTTGCCAAGGGCCAGGTCAATGGACAGAGGACAGACAAGGGGACAGGATTCCTGGGTTCTATTCCCAATGTGGCCATAGTCCCACTGTATGAGCCTAGACAAGAAACTTCACTTCTCCCTGCCTCGGTTTCCCCTTCTGTAAAACTGGAGTAATTCTACTGATGGGGGTGGTGAGAATTACAGCAGGTCCTGCTCTCATTAAAGTCAATGGCAAAACTCCGAGCGTTTTTGACGGATCTGGTCCCTTGTTGGGTGAGGAGAACTAAGAACTTTGAGGAGTCCTGCACCGTCAGAACCCCACTATGCAGTGTGCGTGAACCCCCAGGAAGGAGGATTGCTTTGGAGGGTACGCAGAAGGAAGCAATCCCCGGCCCCAGGACGGCTCTGCCTGTTCAGCCAGACAGCGGCTGGGCAGAACCCTCTCTTTACCTGCCTGGTCTGCATAAAGCCACAGGATACAGGAGTTTGGGTACTTCAGGGGTCCCCCCAACGGGCCCCCACCTTCCTCCTCTCGCTGCCGATGCAGGAACTCGCTATGAGGGATCCCAGTTTCTTCAAAGACTTGCAGGCTCCTGTAGAGCAGATGGACAGACAGAGACCGCTCAGAGGCGGGGCTAGGAGGAGGTTTCCATCTGCCCAGTGCCCCCGAGGATACAGCGAGACGGAACTACGAACGCACAGGAAAATCCGACCCTCCCTTCCTGGAGTCTGATGGACTGCGTATGCCCAGAGCCAACCACCACCTCCTTGGGGAAGAGGCTAGGAGGGTGGGTGTAATGCATGGAGCACCCAGCTGGCTGCCCATAAGAACCACCTCCCAAAATGGCGCCGAGACAGGCGCTACGGGGGTAGGGGAGAGGTGCTGGCTCCCATCCTGCCTCTTTCCGTCACGAGTCCCTGCAGGCAAGGGGTTGGTACACGGATCAGGAAGGTCACAGAGCACCAAAGGCAGCCGCAGAACAATGACTGCGCCCCTCCCGTGCGAACGGGGTGGGCGTTGCTCTGCTTCACCTGCAGGCAGGGCTGGGAGAGTCTGTTCGAGGCGACAAGTCCGATCTTGCCGCGGCCCCGTTCCCACAGCTCCGCGGTATGTTACCCAGCCAGCACGGCAGCTCTCTCTTTAAATAGCTCCAGAGAAGCTGCTGCTGTCCCTACCTGTGTCGGCTCCCCGGGTAGAGCCGGCAGCGCGGCCAGCACGCTACGGGCCCGTGGGCCGCGTCATACCAGTCGCTGAAGGCCACCGGAGCGTGAACGACGATCGCCAGGCTGGGTCCTGACTGATGCCTCCGAGAGCAGCAGGGATGCTCCTGCTAACAGGCCTCAGGCTTACAAGCCAAGGCTGGGCCTTCACTGCAGAGGGCCCTGGGCTTTGGCTCCCATATTGGTCCCTTCAGAGCCCAAGCCGGGTGACATCCCAGGCACAGTGCCAGGCCTCTCCAGCCACTCAGGGAGTGGGGAACAAGAACCTGCTCCCTCTGGCTCTGGGCAGAAAGTCACCTCCATTGCCTGGTTCCAGCGTCTCCCTGCCAAGCGAGCAGCACGTTTCATAAACCCCTCAATAAACGCCAGCTGGGAAAGCCTGTGAGTCACTTTCACTCCCTCTCCCCGTCACATCACCTCCATGCAGCCCACTGGGGAGATTAGGGCCTCCCAAAGGATCCGGCTCTCTGGATAACGGTGTTAGACCCTCCCGACCCCTCCAGCCTCTTTCTGATCCGACAGCGTCCAAGAACCAGAGACTTCATCCAATGCCAGAGAGCTGAGAGCCACCCTCCTCCCGTGCCCCAAGATCGCTCTGCATCAGCTGGAACCAAGAGGTCAGATCCAATTCCTCCCTCTCTGTGATGTCACTCCATGCAAGCCCTACCCCTCACACTCTTCTCCCTTCTCTACCCCACCTCCGCATGTGAGCTGGTGCTAGTCCGGTCCAACACACGGTGAACTGAGCGGCAATGGAAACCGGTGAGAGGCCAGCAAAGTTTGTTCATTGGATGCTGAACAAGAGGTGACCGAGCCCACTTCCCCGTGAGGGGCCGGGCCACGGCAGGTCTGCAGAGAGGCACGAAGCTCAGCTGGACTCTCTCTGCTTTGGCAAAGGAGGCCGCACATGGCACCAGGCAACCGTCTCCAGCGGCCGCAGCGCCCCCAAGATCAACTCTCAGCTCACCTGGCCACTTTGCGCTTATCGTGGGGATGCAGCTTTGCAGCCATTTCTGGGTCCACTTGGCTCAGCCGGCCATGGAGCTCGGAGCCATCCAGCTGCTCCAGTTCCACCTTCCGGTCGGCTGCTCTCCCAGGGGAAGGGCCAGTCTTCTCCTGTGGGGCACAGAGCAGCGCGCCCGAGTCAAACGCTCCTGCAGGTCAAAGCGAGACCCAGCTCCAACCTGCCGCACGTGGGACCCTTCGTGTCCTAAGGGGGCGATGGTGGGACAGATCAGAAAGGAGCCCAAATCAAAACCAGGCAGCCAAATCGCCCCCAGCTCTGGGGCGGAGCCGAGCCAGACCCGAACACCTCAGGCCCAGCGCCAAGCAGAGTTGCTGCCTTTGAGCACACCAAAGAACACCCAAGTCTACCACCTCGTGCGGGGCACCGGCTCCCAGCCATTGGCTAGGGATTGCCGCAAGAGCCTTCTGCAACAGAGTAACACCCACAGCGCCGGTAATCTGCCTCCAGGCACTCGCTTGGTGCTGACTCAGCTAACAAGCTGCTAATGCAATGAAAGCATCCTCTCACCTCTTGGCGACTGCATTAGGCTGGCCCTGAGAGAGTGCATTACCTGGATGCCCTTGGTATGTTGTTCTGCATGAAGGGGGTTACACAGGCGTAGGCAAATCTGCTTCCAATCACAGCAAGCCCAGCAGCGAGGAGGGGACCCGCCTCGCCCAGGAATTGCTACCCCCGCCCAGGGCTCCTACCTTGGTATCAACAAGGACCTTCCAGAGCAGGGACTCGATGTAATAGTTGGTGCCTCCCACAACAATTGGGATCTTCTCTCGAGCGAATATATCTTCAATGTGCACAGTTAAGGCGCGCGAGGCGCAGAGGGGCTTGGGAAGCTCTGCGGGATGGAGGGAGGGATCGGGAGCTTCTCACAGACCGTCTACAGCGTGGAAACAAACGTGTTTCCTGACATCCAGTCTGGTCTTGTAGCGTGGACAGGACTGAACCAGGCCGAGCCAGAGCCAGGCCATAGCATGTTTCAGGGACACCGATATATTGACTCAAGCCTCTCTGCAGTACAAACTAAACTTGGCTCTCATCTGCCCGTGGACAACGGCGCTGTGACCGCGTCTCTTGACGCAGCTGAGGAGAAAGCAGACCGGCACCGACTCTCCAAGCCTGGGCTTCCGGCATGACTCCATTGATCAACTTGGGGTTGGGAAGAGATGATCACCCCCCTCCCAACTCCACGACTCCCCACTAGCCACATCCGCCCCGAGCTCTAATGCTGCGGGTGGCACGCGGCAAGGGAGAGGGCTCTACCTGACAGCTGCCCGGGAGCCCCAGATTCAAGTGCCTTCAATCACGCCAGCAGCACGGCTTTTATAAAACATTGGCTGGCCAGGTGCCCCTCTTCCTGGCTATGGAGTCTGGCCTGACACGTGATGACCAGATGCCCACGCGGGGACAAAGAGGGGTTCGGACAAGCTAATGCTTCTCCAACAGCAGCAGCTCAACTTCCCACCAGCTTTCATTTTTAAGGAAGTCTCTCCTGGAAGAGAGAAAGTGGCTGATCCAGGCAAACGCCCGGGCCCAGGCACAGGGTAGGGGCCGGGGAAGAAGAGGTGTATTTGTCTAGCCAGCCACACGGCTCTGTGAAAGGATAT
Source organism: Dermatemys mawii (assembly GCA_007922305.1). Lineage (NCBI taxonomy): Eukaryota > Metazoa > Chordata > Testudines > Dermatemydidae > Dermatemys > Dermatemys mawii. The sequence goes on from ML677388.1 coordinate 6,409,744, forward strand.
CAGGGCTGCTGCTTTGTTCCGGAAGTCCACCACAGTGTAGTTAGAGACCAAGGGATCCACAAAGCTGATCATGTGGTGTTTGCACAGAGCCTGCTCCTGGGGAGAGATCTTGTTGGTGATGATGTCCAGCCCCTTGTACACCTGGGACACAGAGAGCAGGAGATAAGAGTCCGAATCCCCCTTCACTCACAGAACCCCACAGGAAAAGTGGGAGACCTGCTCTCCCTCCCTAGCCCCATGATCACAGACCACTTCAGTTAATCTTTCACACCCTCAAAACATTCCCTCTCATGCCAGCCTCTGACCCAACGGGAGATCAGGACACAGGCCCGGCTTCAGTCCTGGCATAAGCGGATGTGCCAATCGGCGCAGCATCTGCTTGCACCGGGCCCAAATACTGCCCCCTGCGCATTATGTGTTCCAATGACCCAGCAATCAGAGAGCAAGGGCAGAGCCACTGATCAGGGTAACCTTAACGAGCCCAGCTCCAAAGTGCAGCCCTCAGATCACAGCCTGTCTTCATGAACCCCACTGGGCACTTTTCCAAACACAGGGTCCCTAACAGAGCACAGTCTTGTTTGGGGATGAGATCCCGCTGCAAACACCGACTGACTCCATGGAGCCCCGTGAATGAGCAAACACAGTTGGAGCTCTCACACCCAGTAGAAGCTGAGTTTATCACCCGTTTCCCCTGCTCAGTGACACGTCCGGCCAGGTACACAAAAGAAAAAAGTTATACATCAGTTCAGGTCAACAACCCTCAAAGAGAGGGAGCTGCCACTCTCTGGAGTTGCATTAGTTCTGCCACAGGATTAGAGACCCTTATAATAGACTCAAAGTCTTCAGGTTTACAGATAAACTGATAGTTACCAAATCTCAGCACCCAGACAATGGAAATTCTGGGCTTCAAAGGGTCCTGAGGGCAAGCCCCAAGAACCAGTGAGAGGACAGGGGCGGGGGGGTGGTAAGGGAGTGGCACAGGAGGCTGAGGTTTTGCTTACATTAGGATCCCCAATCACATTTGAACACAATTGTAAATTGTAAAGATGATCAGGGATCACATGGCCATCCTTAATCTAGGCTACAATCGTGTTAACAGGAAACCCCAGTGGAAAAGCACAGTGCAGAAAACCCTGAGGTTACATATATAATAATACCACCACCTGGCTCTTTTCATCAGCAGATTTCAAAGTATTTTACAGAGGAGAGTCAGTATCCTCCCTACTTCACTGATGGGGAAACTGAGGCACAAAGTGCTGACGTGACTTGCCCATGGTCAGCCAGCAGGCCAGTGGCAGAGCCAAGAACAGAACTCAGGTCTCTTCTGTCCCAATCTAGTCCCTGATAAGTTAGCCCACAATGCTAAAGAGATCCACAGTTCCCTTTGGAGTGGAGACAGGGTCTAAAGCACAGGACTGGGAGCCAGGAACTCACGACTCTGACCCTGTGCACTGCCTTGGACAAGTCCCCTTCTCCTCTCTACCTCAGCTTCCCCATCAGTAAAATCAAGGACAATACTCCCCCTACCTCCTGATACCTAATGAGTGAGGCACAATGCGGGTTTGGAATATGTCTATGTCCCGCAGGGCTAACCTAAGCTAGCGAGGGTGGGTTCCTCCTGAGAAAGAGAGAACTCTGCCTGTGGACAGGAGGGGCAAAGGACTAGCACTAGATTGTTATTCTGGGAAGATCAAGGACACACTGGGCTCCCCATCTTCAACTGGGGCCCTTCCATTTTCAACGTTTGCTGAAAATTCAAGGGGTCTTTGGCAAAAATAAATGTTTGACCAGAAAGTTCAACCTGAGGAGCACTGGGCGTGTTTGCATACGCCTCATTCCTGTCAGCTTTGTAATGTTTCCTATCATGGGTCCAGGGGTCAGGACTCCTGGGTCCCATTCCTAGCCACGCCACTGACTTGCCTGGTGAGCTGTGGACAAGTTACTTTGCATCTTCATGCCTATTTCCCTGTAAAACGCAGACAATGCCTCCCAACCTTTGTAAAGCACACCAATCTTTTCAGGTGGACGGCGCTGCAAAGGGTGGACAAATTATTATATTCTGTCTAATACAAAAGGAACATGAGATTATCCAGAGCCAGCTGCTCTGATGGCTGCATTCTCTTTGGAGTGATCTCATAGCAGAGTTGATCTCCCTGGCCTGACAGGGCTACGGGCGCCAGTGGAAATCTGATCAACAAAGCTGGCAAGGTAGAGAAACAGACAGAAGACGATCAGGAGTAAGAAATTCTCCATTGTGCCTGCAGCTGCTCTTTTCCATCCTGGGTCAGCCCTCACCTCTCCCCACCACACCCCACCCCACCCAGAGGCCCAGCTGACACCACTTCACATGGCAGAAACATACACAGAGGCAGCAATTCAGCTCCCTGGATGCTCCAGAGACCAAATCTACCCATGCCCTGGATCATCAGTGCCAGAGAAGGGTATCCCAATCACATCACACCCATGCCCTGGTCTGGTGATCCCATACTCATCTCTACGGATGTGTCTTTAATACACACACACACTTGCATGCTACACACACGCATCTCTGCAAACACCATCTGCAGCTGAGTGGACATACAGACCTACCTGCATCATTTCTGGCAATGGTGTAATATAGTGCCTGGGGCACTTTGGAAGATCTGTGTTTTGGGTAGTTACCAAAAGAAAATGCACAATCACGGCTGAAACTGAATGCACCACACCCTTTCAGGAACAGCAAAAGACTCGCTCCCACAGTCATCAAACCGATTGTGCAGATAGCACTATTGGACGTGATTATTTTCTGAGCCCATGACTAAGAACGTCCCTCATCTGGGTAGTCTTGTATCGCTGGGCTATTCAATCCCCCCTCATGGAACAGGAAACAGACTTTGGCGCACTTTTCAGGTGAAGATCTCAAAGCACCACCCGTCATGACATCCCCTGTGAGGTAGAGGAGTTATCCCTAGTGAAATGGAGGCCCTCAGGAAGGACCTGCCCATTGCACAGCAAGTGAGCAGCACAGCTGGGACGGGACCCAGATCTCCTGACTCCCAGGCTGGTGACTAGCTGCTGGCTCGCATTCCTTGATTTAATCAATACAGTTTTCTTAAAAACAGGCCAACCGTTCTGAAGGACTCTTTGGACTCTGGATCCAGGCAGCACAAACACCAAGGTCATGCCCAGGAGCCACCATCTGGGGTGTGTAAATACCCAGTCCTGGCCAAAACGAAGGCACTACCCAGTGTAAATATCAGAGCCTTCCTGACAAGGTAGAGCCTCAGCTGTAAGGAATTATGAGGGTCCCATGAGGAGAGCTCTTTCAGGACAGCGTGTTGTTACATTGGTGGGTGTGTCCCTTGCATTCTTCGCGGCACTGTGCAAATACAAGTCTCGTCAGTGAGCTCTGCCCACGGACCCTGGCACTGGCCTGGCACAGCACAAAGAGCCTCGGACGCTGCTGGCAGCCCGTGCTGAGAAGCAGCTGCGCCGCTGCTCTAAAGAGCCTGCGAACAAACCCAGATCAGAGCCGGGCTCTATAGCCCAGGGCTCCCCCGGGACACTCAGCGCCGTGTGCGCGGGCAAAGACACTGCTTATAAAGCAGCCTCTGTGTTCGGAAATCAGATTTCAACGCTTTAAGGGGGACTGGGCCTTCTTTGTGTGAGATGCCCACTGAAGCCCTGCTTTGACACCACGGGGTCCAGCCCCAGGGCCGGTTCCCAGGGAGGACGCATTCAGCACAGCGCATCTCATGGGCTGGAGTTTTCTGTCCAGGCCAGGCCTCAGGTTAGCACCTGCGCTGGAATAAGCCCCTGTCACTCTAGCTTGGTGGGGCGAGAGCAGCCTGTGGCTTTGGAGAGCCAGACTTACCGAGCCCGGTTCATCCCCACTCTACGGCTAGCTGCCAACCCTTCAGCCTCCCCAGTCTCCTGCAAGGGATGCTCAATGGACCGCGCTGGAGAGGCTGAGAGCCATGGAGAAGAACAATATGAGGTCACTGGAGCAAAACAGCCCCCTCCCTGGCTTGCACCAAGCCACTCCATGCACCTTCAGCCTCTAGTTTGTAGATGTGCTGCTTCCCTGCAGACTGGGCCCCCACAGCAACTGCACACAAGAGGGAGAAAGGAAGGAAGGCCTGCCCCCTCCCCCAACCATGCCAGCTCGGGGAAGGGCTGCCCAGAGACTCGGGCCATGTCTACACTGGAAACCTTGGTGGTACAGCAACGGCAGGGAGCGAGGTGCCTTTCTGCAACACGTCTGTACAGCAACAGCCCTGACAGTACTACCGCAGTGCTACCAGTACAGGAGTCTTGCAGCTGGTATGGCTCATTTCCCTCACTCGAGCGACAAGCGACACTGGCACAAGCTGGGGCTTCATGAGGAGAGTTTGCCGGCAGAGTCAGACCGGTAGAACCAGCCCAGCAGACTGTGTCTTGTGGAGGCCTGGCCTCAGACAAGCAGCTGCAGCAGGACCTGCAGCCCAGCCCCCTACGTGGGTAGATTTATAGGGCATGCCCATGTCGTCTACACCCCCCTCACTTTGACCCTGGCCATTCTCCCCCTGAGCTGACTGGCCGTTTGCTCCAACACCCTCCACAGCCTCTTTGACTCAAGCTCATTTCATCTGGCCTCCCCACACCCTTTCTTTTCCTTTCCCCTATTCTCCTTAGCCCCCCTTAGTCTCTAATTAGCTAATTCTCTTCCCAGTACAACCACATCCCAACAATTCAAAACAAAGCCACCAAACCACGGCACTAACTTGACAGGTACCATCCGTCACCCTTGCTCCTGGGTTACAGCCCTTCTCCTTTACCCGGGGGTTGCTCTGTTTAGATCACTAGCTCTTCAGGGCAGCAATCATCTGTTTGTGCAGCACCTTGCACAATGAGGGGCCTGATCTCAGCTGGGCTTCTGAGGCAACTCCTGGAACGACATGGGATGCTCAGGAGATTGAGGGCAGAGAGGAAGAAGGAATTGATGTTGGTCCCTACAAGACAGCCAGCAGATTAGGGGGGACCATTGCCAATATCTGCCAAATTCTTTGGGTCCCATTCCTCCACTGCACCCTCTGACGGGGAGAGGGGGGACTGTGGTCCTTCTAGTGTCATATCATATTTCAGGGATGCTGCAGAAAGAAACAAGATGAAATTTGCTTGTTTAACTTGCCCCTGGGGTGACATGGAAAGGACCTCTCCTCGCCACCCACTGGCACCCCCTTAATAGCATCAAGAAGAGTCAGGAGGAAGGGGCAAGAGGAGGGCCAAACGTGCCAGCCCTGGGGAAATGCAGCCAGCACTGAGCACAAATACAAACAGGGCTCAGAGCAGACAGAGGGTGATGCCCAGGATCCAGTTCCCTGTCAACAAGCCCCATGGCTGGCTGCAGCCTATCGATCACCTTCCATTATCTAACACAGGCAGACCCGGAACTGGTAATTGCTTGGGGCAATTTAGGTCTGCTGTGGCTGATACAAAGCCAGCGGAAGTCAATGGGAAGAGGCCTTGCCAGGCAAAGCCCATCAGCCTTTCAGTTCCCCTGGTTCCCACCTGTTTCCCCGAAGTCATAGCGATACACACCAATCTCCTGCTAATAGCAGGACTTGACTGGCTGCAGGGGTGGTGGCTGATGGGGTGGGAGCAGGGAGTAAAGGAGCCCAGCCCCCTACATGGGTAGATTTATAGGGCATGCTCAATCCTTCAAGGTTCCCCTGAGAATAAACATGGAGGGAGAGGCTCCCTAGAGGAGGAGGAATGTGGTGTCAGTGTGTGGGCTGGGAATGGAACAAAGGGAGCCTTTTACGCACACCAAGCAAAGAGAAAAGAAAGATTCCACCAGCTGGCTGGCTTCAGGGCCTCGCAGCTGAGATATCCTCGCGCCCCACACTCATGTCTATTTTCAGCAAGCATTTCAGATAAGCCTTTGTTACTGTCTAAGGCCCCAAACCAGATGAGCGGCAGCCCGGAGCACCGGTCCTCCCAGTGCAACATTGGGAACAACAACACTTAGCACTGCTCGAGCACCCAGAGGTGGGCCAGGTAAATACCGACAGACTCATCCATAGATCTCAGAGCATTTCACAGAGGCTGGAGAGTATTGAGGGGAGGGGGAAACTGAGGCACAGAGCACGGACGTGAGAGTTATCATGCCAATCACTATTAAAAACTCACCGTACATGACAAAGGGCTTCCAGTCTAGAAGACAAGACACAAAGGGCACATCAGGGTAGGAGAGCTGGAGTAACACAATAACAGCATGTGTGCCATTTCTAGCCTGTCAGGAGTGGTCGGCACCACTCAACAGCAGCCTAGCCTCTATGAAATTGTATGGAGGACAGGGTAGGGAAGGTTGTCCCTCCCCAGACAGCCTGGTCCCCGTCCCCTAGAGGCCCCATCCCTATCCAACCCCCCCTGCTCATTTTTTCACCTGTGACCACCCCCACATGACACAGACTCATTTCTGCTATGCCAGCCAAAACAAGTCACAGCACCCAATAACTTGTTAAAGCTCACTGTGCCCGAAATCGGCACTCACATCCTGATGTGAGCACAGATAGCAGCGTAGCCATGTCACAGCGGAGCTACCAGGCTACCACAGCGATGCTGCTATTTATACTCCCACTAGCTCGATGAGAGCTAGCGCAACTAGGTGTATGCGAGCAGAGGAATCAAACCCCTGGCTCATAGTGTAGACATAGCCTTTATGCACTTGTGGAAACCCTAATGAAGACACAATACTAGAGAGATTTACTCCCAATTCCCTAGAACCAGAAAGTAAAAGCAGCAAGTCCAATTTCAATGTCTAAACTGGGTGAAATGCAAAAAAACCAGCACTTCAGACAACAGCACTGGTGGGAGGGAAACACATCAGGTATTTAAAAAATTTCAGGATGAAAAGGTAAAAACCTTAAACTTGGCACCAAATTGAAATATTGTAAAAAAGAAGCTTATTGGAATATTGCCACAATTTCATACAAAGCGATGAAAAAATATAATTTAAAGCAGTGTTTGAAATACAAATACAGCAACACTAAGAACCTCAGTGAAAGTGACTACAGACAAAAGCCAAACTTACTTCATTGATTTTCCTTGTACAAGCTAACAGAAATCCAGTGTGACAGATACAATGGAAGCATTAACATCTTCCACTTGTAATAAACTAAGATGTTATTAGTAAGCTAGCTAATGGAATGGATTTGTTTACATGGGATTTTTAAAATGACGTCATTTCATGATCTAAGGTGTCATTAGTGACTAATAAGAAATTGTTTTTAATACTAGTTATCTTCAGGCTGAAAAGGACTAGTCTTGTGTTGGTAAATGTCAGCAAATATTGATTTCACCACTCACACGATGCTGCCAATTTATGTTTTAACAGTTATAAACTTTTAATTTTTTGAATCTCAACATCTACTGATATTAAATAATTATTGTCTGACCCTCCCCCCACAAAATTTCTGTGAACATTTAAATTGATAAAAATTGAAAAAAACAATTATTTAAAACCCATCATTTTCTGCAATGTGAAAATTTAAATAGATGAAAATAGAAAAACTGTTTAAAATATGCACATTATCTGTCAAAAGTAAACAAATATAACATGTGCATTCTGCCAAGCCTATTTATTCAGCCAGTCCCTTTAATAAGCAGTAATAGAAGCACATCGTCTGAGCTTCCAAATTGGATCATTACCTTCCTGTGGAGCCTCCTCCTACAATGACCTCTCCAATGGCAGACCCCCACTCACAGAGTAACGGGGCTCCATGCAATGCAAGAGACCACCTACACAGAGCTCAGTGCAGGAACAGGGCCTTGAGCTACTGTCCTGTTTTATTTAACATTGTAACACCCTGACCTTGCATTGGGATTCATTTATGGAGGTCTCATGTGCTCTGCAGAGATTTATTGACTTCACTGAGATGCAACATAAACTCAGGAGTCCATGCTAGTGGATCCTGATTGGAAGCAGTGCTTCTAAGAGCAAGCATGTGAGCTTCAATTTCCATTCTTGCATTTCCTGAGCTCATTACTTCTCATACTGATTCTTTCTGGTTTTCAACTGTCCGGGCTCAGTTTCATTCCAAAGGTGAAATTATTTTTGGCCGCAGGGAAATCTGAACAAAATCAGTCCCACCATTTGTGAATTACAAGTGTGTTAAAAAGCAAAGACACATACCACTTTCTCCTTCCCCCTCCAGATCTTGATAAATCTTAAGAACATAAGAAAGGCTGTACTGGGTCAGACCAAAGGTCCATCTAGCCCAGTATCCTGTCTACCGACAGTAGCCAATGCCAGGTGCCCCACGGGGATGAGTGAACATGTAACAGGTAATGATCAAGTGATCTCTCTCTCTTCTGCCATCCATCACCCTCCTGTGACAAACAGAGGCTATGCATGTATCACTTAAAAAACTGCAGAGCGTAGAAAAGTCAAACATGGTTTGTTTTTAAAGATCTCACCAAGATCCAGTAAACAAAGAACAGTTTTAAAGTTATGTGTTGATTTCTATATTCAAAGCGCTTCCAGGCCCTGTTTTGGGCTAGGCCAGGGGTCATTCTCAAGAGCACAACCGGGCCGCAACTGGAGGCTGAGGCTTTCCCAGCTTGTAAAAATTAACACAGAGCCTCTATCCAGAATGCAAAGTTATTTTGTTTAAACGACACTTGTTGTATGTTTCACAGACAGGGAAATACTATTTGATTCATCTGAGACACATCTCTGTTGTTTCCCCATCACATCTTGAGTGCGCAGAGTCAGCTCTCAAAGAAAAATCAGCAATTACCCCGAGTCAAGTCAGTCTGGTGGGATCATTCCCCTCTGGGGGAGGGTATAACTGGGGGCAATGGGGTGTGAGTTAGGGGAAGCCAGACCAGGGTCTCCAGGCTGCAAACCAGAGCGAACAGTGGCATGAATTTAAACACACAGGGCTTTGCAATTCCAGGGGCCCCGGCTGCAGGGAGAACCAGGAGCTGGAGTCAGAGCAACCCCCGCAACTCGGAGTGAATCTTGGGGGGGCTGCCCTTGAGTTCACCCCACCCAGCCGAGAACCAGCCCCAGGGTGGGAGCAGGGAGGAGCTGGGGGAGGGTCTCCTGACTCCGCTCTGGGCTGCAGCGTTATTTAGCGCCTTCCCCCCCCACCCGGCCCTCATCGCCCCAGGAGGCCCCGGCTCTCCCGGTCCCTCGTCCACCGGGAGGCCCCGGCTCCGCAGGCCTTGATCCCTTCCTGGACCTCCGGGCCCCGATCGCTTCCGGGCCCGGCCTTTACACCCTTCAGCCCCGCACCCCGCCCGGGCGCTACCTGCATGGAGTCGGCGCCGACGATCTCGCCGCCCAGCCGCAGGCCCAGCTGCAGCGCCAGCTCGGACTTGCCGGTGCCCGTGGCTCCCAGGATCACCACCAGCGGCAGCGCCCGGCGGCCGGGCCCGGCGAGGGAGCGCGCGGCGGCCGCGGCCATGGCGGCGGCTGCCATGGGAACTGGGGGGGCGGGAGCAGGGGCGGGACGGGGGAAGCGGGAGGGGAAGGGGAGGGTGGAGGGGCCATGGCTGAGCCCCTGGGCCTAGGGGGTGGGGAAGGGCTGGAGCCCGCTGCAGGCTCCGGCTCTCCCAGCCAAGCCAGGCCCTGTCCCTACTGGGCACCCCTAGGTGCCCTCCCCGCGGCTGGCCCCTTGGGGGGGATATTTTGCCCCCCATGAGCTGCTGGGGCCCCTAAGCAATTGCTTCCGCTGCTCTTCGGGGCAGGGCCCAGCACAACAGGGCCCCGGGGGCCAGAGTGGGCCTGACCGTACCCCGGATAACGATCACCCGGCCCTGTCACATCCCTAGAAACCAGTGACCGTGCTGGAGCATGACCCGCCTTGCTGGACAGCCGTGGCAGGGAGAGCTAAGCCCCTACAGGGCTGACTGTAGGGATCTTCCTTTAGGCTGTGGTATGGGGGGCACTGGCACTATAACACCAGAGAAGTGGAGGGAGGATGAGAAATGGAATGAGGGGGGAAGGTAAAGGAGAATGTTACCATAGCAACGGAGGAAAGAGGGAGACTGATACCGTGGAGACTGAACACATGCCCTGCAGAAGGATAAAGAACTAAAACTGCAACATAGGCAACAGGGAGAGATGGGGAGCAGGCAACTGTTACTGTAGCAACAGAGAGAAGAGGGAGGAAAAAGATGAGGAAACTGTTACTAGGGAGAAGACTGTTACCACGGTAACAGAGGGGGTTCTGTGACTTCCGCTGCAGCAACAGATATGGAAGAGGGAGAGAAAATGGCTCTTATCCTAGCAACATATCTTTTGGCATAGCAACAGTGAAAGCAAGAGGCAGCAAGGGGACATATCATTGGAGGAGATGAGATTATAGCAGGCATGCCAAACTGTCACAAACTTTACCAACCCAGGCGCAAATCCTCACACCCCACCCTTCAGCATGATAAGAATGGAAAAAAAACATGATTCTTTACTCATCCAGAACAAATTACTCACCCTGTACAAGAAGAATTTTGCAAGACTGTAGTAAAACAGTAACAGTCGCAGAATAAAGTATGGTCCATGGAATGGTAGAATACATGCAGTATGAAATGGGGTTACCCCCTAAAAGGCTTGGTGTTAACAGGACAATGTGAACTTAAAAATGTGGCTTTTGTCTGAAACCATTTACTATTATTACAGCTAACACCTGATAATCTGATTGCTGAAGATTACTGGGGAAAATATGCTCTCCGTTTGTTTATTTCATGCTTTTGGCAGCAGTGTAGGTATAGTCAGTTTCAATATTTACCTTGGACTGTCCCTTTCCATGGGTCTTTCATTTAGTAATACTAAAAAAAAAAAAGCATTTTTCAAGTTAGGAAGCTGTACTTGAAAACTGACAAAAATGACAGGAAGATCCAAGGACAGGTGTAACATCTAAAGCTACTTTTAACTTGGTTTGAAATTGACTAGATTTCAAATGGACTGATCCCAGAAGAACTTGTAACTTCCAAACACAAACAGCCCTCTTTGTTTCATTTAAATATCTTTCAGACTTTCTGTCATTAAGCCTCTCCCCTCGCAATAAAAAAGCAGAGACCCCTTTTAAAACCTCTCTATAAGTAATTTTAACAGAACAAAACACCATCCTTATAAAAATACCCTATCCTCTTCAATGTGTACACAGAAAGCTTCATTCAAGAGACTCACATCCATGTACACATTATTTGGTTTGTCTGCTTTGGGTAGATGTCAGGTTTAATTAATCCTGATGTATAAAACAGGATGTTAGGAATCACTAAAAAAGGGATAGATAATAAGGAGAATATCTTATTGCCCTTATACAAATCCATGGTGCACCCACATCTTCAGTACCATGTACAAATGTGGTCTCCTCATCTCAAAAAGGACATACTGGCATTGGAAAAGGTTCAGAGAAGGACAACTAAAATGATTAGGGGATTGGAAAGGGTCCCATATGAGGAGAGATTAAAGAGGCTAGGACTTTTTAGCTTGGAAAAGAGGAGACTAAGGGGGGATATGATAGAAGTATATACAATTATGAGTGGCGTGGAGAAAGTGAATAAAGAAAAGTTATTTACTTGTTCTCATAATAGAAGAACATGGGGCCACCCATTGAAATTAGCAGGCAGCAGGTTTAAAACAAATAAAAGGAAGTTCTTCTTCACACAGCGCACAGTCAATCTGTGGAACTCCTTGCCTGAGGAGGCTGTGAAGGCTAGGACTATAACAGGGTTTAAAAGAGAACTGGATAAATTCCTGGAGTTTAAGTCTATTAATGGCTATTAACCAGGCTGGGTAAGGAATGGTGTTCCTAGCCTCTGTTTGTCAGAGGGTGGAGATGGATGGCAGGAGAGAGATCACTTGATCTTTACCTGTTAGGTTCACTCCCTCTGGGGCACTTGGCATCGGCCACTGTCAGTAGACAGGATACTGGGCTAGATGGACCTTTGGTCTGACCCAGTACGGCCTTTCTTATGTTATGTTAAGCCGTGCTTCCAATGGGTCTATTTCAAATACGATGGTTACTCCACTACCCATCCTCTTCAGTGAGTTGTGATTTGATGTCTGAGTATTTTATGCAAACCTATTTGTTTTAATATTATCCCTAGCCAGACATAGCTCAGCTAATCTCCCTCTATACAGGCATATAAAAAAAATCTCTACAGGCTTTTGCACTGTGGTTTAAAAGTTATCCTGACCCTCATTTCTCTAACCTTACAATGCTGTCTCATCTAATTACATTCCAGTATTTTAGCAGCCTTCCAAATAGTGGTGCTGGAACAATTTTTATAGTGTGGGTGTTGAAGGCAGATACCATGTGCTTCAGATACCATGAAGATGTGTTTGGCTTATTACTACTTCAAGCCAGGACGTGTGACAGTACCTCCCAGCACCCTTCGTTGCAGCACCTCTACTTCTAAGCCAGCTCACTGCACAATTTTACAGAGATGCTGTCTCCAGAAATTGTTGTTTTTTTCCTGTGTACAATCCAACTGCTAAACTGAACTAACTGGAATCTCTAGGTGAGATTTTCAAAGGCATTTAAAACCCAGATCCTCAAAGGTATTTAGGATTCTAACTGCCACAGAAATCAATCAGTTAGGTGCCTAAATGGCTTAGCAGCACAAGTCCCATTGACATTCAATTAAACTTGTGTTAACTCATGAAGATGCATGTAAAAATCCCACCTTCCACCTTTTTCTTGTCATGCTCTGGGACAAGCAGACTGTGTATGAACAAGAGACGATCAACTCAACCGACTACTGTGCACTGAAGTGCTTCTAATCCTTCCCACTCTACTCCTGTAAAAATAAATCCAGACACTATATTCTTTACCGTAGATGAGACCAAGGGATAAGGAGTCAGAACACCTGGCTTTGACTCCCCATTTTGCTAGGTGACCATTAGCAAGTCATGGCAGAGTACTGAAAGTTGAACTCTGGTGTCTGCACAGTGCTTTGACCTCATCTGATGCAACACACAAAGTGTAAAACGTGACAGCTATTTCAGGAACCAAAAGGAGCATTTTAAGCTCTTCATTACTTAATCATTCTTTAAAAGACTTGCTTCAGACAACTAAACCCCTCTTGAAATGGCATTTTAGCCCCATCCTAGAACATCCAAGAAACATGATGCTTGTGCTCCATTGCATTTAGTACAGGGTTTTGCCTCCAGGAGGAGTTTGAATCAATAACCTGGGATAATGGGTTTTAAATATGCTTCAAATTAAGGTAAAAAAAATATTTTAAACTCTGCCTATGGGGATGTAGGGAATTCTCTAGTAGCCCCTAAAGGGAAGTCTCACCCTCCTCCCACCACAGCAAGCAATTTCATTCCCATCTGAGCTTTCCTCTAGTTACTCACTGACAATTCATCATCATATTCATCTCGATGACCTTCAGGGGCAGTGAATTCCCCATGCTGACTGTTCTGTAGTGCCATTAGCAGAGTTTAAAATTACATCGAATCCCTCGTTAGAGGAACTCAGCTCTCAGCCCCTCTGCCTCAATAAAACCACTTAAAGAGAAATTAATCCAGGTGATTTGTTTCCCAGGACCCACTGCTATAGCCATTCCACATTTTCGATTTTGTAAGAAATGCCTACACAAAGAGATTAGTCTTGCTTGCAGGAGACTGTGTGCTACTTAAAGGAATATATCCTACTGACTCTAAATATCTTGCCCTCTAATTTCTGCAAACTTCCCCCACCCCTAAGCCATCATCCAAGCCTTCCCCAGGGGCATTTAAGGGTCTAACAGCTGTGATCATTCTGTAGACACGTCAGTCCTATATCTGTGCGCAGTGACTGTTGCTTGATTGCGATCCCTCTGGCACAGTAACAGCACCTTTGCTGATGTTTTGATCCTGCCATTCAGGGATGTGGCCAAAAGACAGCATACTCCTCTTCCTAGAAAGGTAAAGCTTCATGAGTGGGATAGGGTGGCTCTGCTCCAACAACAGAGGGAAGGGTTGTAGGTGAAAGTCTTACTGACAGCAGCTGGGATCCAGTAGTCCTCCTTAGCTTGACTCATCTTAACCACTGATGCAGTAACACCTCCCCTGTTCCCTTCTCCAGGGCTGGGCAAGTTAGTTAGGGCAGCTCCGGTAGTGGCCATTACCCCCTGGAAACAGGTACCCAGGAAACAGCACTATGGAAAAAGCCAACCCAGTCTGTCTTTGTAACTTATTTATTCATGAAGTGTGAGGTAATGAAGAAAGTGCTAAATCCGACCACAGTGTTAACTCTAAAGTTTCTCAATTGGTCTGTTAGGAGCCAGATAGCTCACCGTGTCTCTGCTGCAAAGTAGAGGGTCAGCCCTACCAGTGCCAAGGGAGCAGATGACCACTGGTCCTGGTCCTACTCCCCTCCCTCATCCACTAAGTCAACTGGTTAGTATTCACATCAGAGGGCAATTTGCTAGGAGGGGAGAGAAGACATTGGGCAGATGAACAAATGCAACTTCAGGGAGTGTAGCTGCAGATCAGCAAACAAAGGCTAAGCCCTGATAAGATTCCTTCTAAGAGGTGGCTTCTGCCCACCTAGTAATGACAAAGTAACTCAGGCAACAATTAGATCAGCCCTTGCTCTCAGTCCTGGGCTACTTGTGGGATCTTAAGCAGCACTGCTTCTAAGAGCCTGCTTTTGGGGAATATGTGAAAGTCAGCCAAAGAGGGTAATTTTCACCCTCATCCTCCAAGAGAGAGGAAAACCCCCTTCAATAGCCCACTGTACTGTTTGAGAAGCTAGGGGCCCAGGTAACATCTTCCTACGAGGAATCGCTCACTTAATTCCAAATAGTAAGTCAGCAGATAGGACCCTTCTTGGGCTCTCTAAAGAGTACAGCTACACTGCTCGCCAGGTAGCGCTTGATGTATCAGGGATCAATTTATCATGTCTCATCTCGATGCAATAAAAATCGATCCCCCAATCAACTCCTGTACTCCACCTCAGGAGGAGGAGTAAGCTGACGGGGTGGGGGAGTGGCCATGGTCGACTCACCACTATGAGGACGGCCAGGTAAGTCAACCTAAGGTACTGCAACTTCAACGCCATTCACGTAGCTGAAGTTGCATCTCTTAGGTTGACTCACACCCGCCCGCCCCCTCACCCCATTCCCTGCCACCATAGCATAGCCCAGCCTTTAGAAAGGCAGCAGGAACACTCCCCACTTCAACACATACTCTCCCTGCTGCAGCAGGGACAAGGCACACACTCTCCCAAATAAAAAAAAAAAAAAAAGTTTACAAAAAGAGAAATCTTAACAATACTCTTCAAAAAAGTTGTACAAAAATACAGTATTAAAAAAAGTCCTCCAGTATAAGACTCAGGCAGTTACAGCAGCACTTTCTAGAACACAAACCTCAAGACAAGCTACTGTGTAAAGTGGTAAGAAAGTGAGGTATAGTCCATGTCAAGCTGGTCTTGGTTCTTCTCCAGCAATAGGAGTTTGAGGCATCCACCCATCCCTGGGAGAAAGGATCTTTAACAGCAGCGCTAGCTCCTAGAGGAAAGTTTTCCCAACCCACCTAGGCATTCCCCGGCTGTCACTGCTTTTAGAGGGATGGGGGTTGCACTCCAGTTGAGGTCTTTGTATTTGGATCTGAACACCCTGGGCTAGATTCTCTCTGATCGGTTGCAATGGAGTGGGAGCCACATAGGAATGGAATGACTTATTGTGGAGGGGCTGTGTTGGATACAGGGTCTCACTCCACTGCACTCTGCAGCATAGGGATGTTGTGAAGGGTAGTGACTGGGGAGTGAGCCAGTACAGACCCAGAGGATGGGTCAGGGAAGGGATGATGGAAGAGAACCGCACCACTGCTGGGGTTGGGTTGAATGACAGAAGTTGGGTCAAATTTACTAGGTCCATGGCAGCAACAGCCCTGTTAAAGATCCACCCAAAAGTGTATGAAAGTAAATTCACAGAATAGCTGGATTCAGTGACAGATCCTAGCTGTCTGAAGGAGGATCCTGCCATCTCTTGGGTGGGGTTGTCCACTCAGGCCCCTCTTTTGGAAAATGACCTCAAAAATTGAGTGCCCAATTTCAGGCACCTGAGGCCTGAAGTTCAGAGGCACTAAGAGAACTCCTGTGGACCTCAGTGGGCATTGTTCCACATCTCTGTTCAGATGCTCACCACCTCTGGTAGTCAGGTGCTTCAGGTTGGATACCCTCAAAATGAGGCACACAAAACTCAATGGTCACTTTTGACAAATTTCAGCCCATGGGTCTTGTAAAAATCCAGTGTCTACGATATTCAGGTGCCAACATACCAGTGTCCCCAAAGGCTAAGCGTTAACTCAGCCCACAGCTCACAACTCCCTGCTCTGTTAAAGGAGGAACCCAAGGCCAGACAAGGATAAGGGAGACAGAACCTCCCCGCCCCGCACACACAGTTTAAATTTCCTAGAACGCAAGCCATATTTGTGTGCACTGGCTGCAGTGCATTCTGGGATCTATCGTTTGGAGGGGTCACAAAAACCAAAAATGTGCAAATCAATGTCGGAAAGGTGTCGAGTTTTTGGTAGCTAACGTCCCTTGAGATGGGCAATTCGTTTCAGCAGTTGATGCTGTCTCAGCTTCAGTTGCCTTTTCTCCACAGCCATCCTCCTCTCAGCGCTAATGAGCGACTGCAGGTACTCTGAAGCTTTGCTCAGGATCACCACTTTGGGGGTTTTGGGACAGTTAGCCAGACCGGGGACCTGATCCCGCAGTGCCAGGAAGCGCGAGCGGAGATCATTTCGCCGCTTGCGTTCTAAGTAGTTGTGGTTTTTCCTCTTGGCCACATCCTCGCTATCTGAGCTCGGGGGGCTCCCAATTTTCAGCAGGCAAGGCTCAGGCGATGAACTCTCTGTGGCTTGCTCTGGGCTGCTTGGGGGCTCCTCCTTGATCTCCTTCTCTGAGGCCTCCTCCTGGGAGCAGGGCTCTGGTGGAGAGCGGGCAGCGTAGTTGTGCTGTTGCTGATGGATGGAGATGTGGAAGTGTTTCATACAGGGGTCCAGGGGGTCTGCTCGCACCGTGATGGTGACCGGCTTCCTCACGCTGAGCGATTGTCTCTTCTCCACTGTCACCACATCAATCTCTTCACCCTCTATTCAAAACAGATGCAAAACAGCAACTCAGCACTTGGAATCATTCAACTATTCCCTTCAGCTACCCCTTGCCCAGCCTCTTCGAATGGGGCAGCGACATGCCCCAAGACCAAGACGAGACCATGGTGCACCCCATGCCTGGTGCATGGATCTCCAGTACCTCTTTACCCGCTGGAGATTACACAGTCACCCTGCTAGGTTAAAAACTTGTCAGGAAGAGGATCATATTGCACAGATCCCAGTGCATTGCACAAAACAATTCCACCCCATGAAGGAGGATTGAATTGGTCTGTCCCATGTTACCTAATCCCAGCCCTAGGACTGAGATTTCTCTCCTTAGCTTCAGGCTCCGTATCCCAGGAAATGGGATGTGGATTTTTTCACTGTTTCCCTTACACATCAGGAGCAACACTCATTAAGAACAAAGACCCAACAAATTCCTGCAACCTCAATTACACCAGTCCTCACCTCCCCCAGCAGAAAGGAGGAGAGCAAGGATGGAGTTGAAGGATAAAGATCTTCCCCCTGCTCCTGTTTGTCGGGCTCTTTCATGGTCCATTGGAATTGTAAATGAGGGATCTGGGGGCTGAGTTGCCCTTTGTTCCTGTTCACTGCAGCTTTGCACTTTAGTGACTTGTTACTTTTCACAAGTTATAAATCCCATTCATCCCCCACTCTGGTATTCGCCTCTCCCCATTCAGCTGGGGGAGGGGGGACAGGGCGGGAGACAATCCTCCCCTCTGACACAGTGGGGGAGGAGGAACATTTTGCCATCAGGTTCAAGGAACCTCTAAGCCATCCACCATTTAACATTCCTCCTCTCACCACCTCCAAACATATTCAGCCTTAAAGAAAGGGGCTGAGGGGAAAGGTTATCAAAGCTGTAAACAAAGAGGAACAGACCCAGTGCTTTAAAACTCCACTCTAGCCATCCCTGAATTATAATGGATGCTATAAATTCACTCCTTGCCACTTTCCAAAGTCAGTTGGTCTTTCCCCAAGAGATTGTAAAGCTCAAAAAACAGCCCATATCCCTTGTGCATGGCATTCCAACTGGCTTAGCAATCCTGTGCATTACAATGCTTTTCACTCAAACACACTTCACTAAGATGGGTATTGCCTCCATTTTACAGCTGGGGAAACAGAGGCAGTCATTTATACTTGCCCAAGGTCATGCAGCCAGTCAGTGAATAAGACCCTTAATACAGAGCGAAGTGCTTTCCTAGCAGAGAGTGGAGCTCAGTCTCTTTTTGCACTTTGCCAATACCCATCATACCAACAGATTATTGTTAAATCAGAGCAGAGGTTATGACCCAGGGCTCTTGATTCCCACAATCCTCTGCTCTCTACATTAGACCGCTTTGTGTCCCATGCCCCTCTAATGCTAGAGATATTATCCTTCAGAGTCCTTGCACCACTTCGTGATCAGCAATCTAGAATTTGCTTCTGTGGTTTTATTGTTTTAGGTCACACACACACACACCTCTCCTGATATTCAAGGCTATTTCCTGGTTGTTTTTTTTACTGTGCACTTTTTACACTCCCCTTTTGTCAAACTTCCATTGTGCGGACAATAGTATCATTTCCCCATTAATAAAAATCTGACGGGTTGGGCCCCTCCTCCCAGCCGGGTGGCCATTGGCTGCCTCAGCAGGCGCTTGGCATGTTGCTGCCGCAGCTGCTAAGCTCCCCGTCCCTCATTGGCCAACGCCCGAGTCACTCACTGAGGCCCCCCTCATTGTTTGCAGCAATCTGTTGCTTTTTGTTCTGGGACCATGAGGCCAGGAGCATGGTGCACAGGGGCCCTGAATTCAGATCAGGTAAAGTGCAGGTCAGCGAAGTAGCAAGATTCAAGTAAACAGAATGAATACAGTCACCCTCCCCCCGTGGAGATTAAGCCCCACAGAGCCTGCAGCCTCTTTACTATCTCCATCATCCTAATGTAATTAAATCTTAGTCCTAAAGGTGATTCTTGGCCCAGCTACCTCATCCCTGGAATGAGTCAAATCGAATGACTCATCACGGAATCCGACTCTAGTACTAAGGCGGCTAATGAGGCGTCTAGCCCTGCACCCCCACCACACCCCCTTCATTTCAGAGGGCAGTCATTGAAATCTTGCCTGAAGTTGAGATGTCTTGAAGCCACACCTCCTCCATCTGGTCATTTCTACAGGGAGCACAACAAACTATTAGGTGACGTGGGAGGATTTTTGCCTGCCATTAAGTGACAAATTTAAGCAATTCAATTTTTTTTTCCAATTAAAGAATTGCATGCATTCCACTTCCACCCCTACAGCTCACGGTTCACACTTCGTTGTGGTGGTTTAACACACCATTCCCTCGATCGCTTTCCACCTTCAAGCCTCCGCCGAGTATTTAACACTCGTTTTCCTGTATTGTGGAACTGGATAGGACCAAGGAGTCAGGACCCTTTTGCAGAGGCAGCGCGAGGGTGCTGCAACTCCTAATTCTTTTTATCTAATTACCTGGCAGCTTGCCCCCCCCCCCCCATACCAACGCGGGATGTCCCCAGGGACACGAACAATTGGTTTGGGGCGCTCAGAGCCCCTCCAGAGATTTTGCCTTTTCTCCTAGGAGGCGAGACAGACTTCCCTTGCCAGGCTGCAAGGGGGAGCTGTGGGGATCAGCTGAAACCTGGAGGTGGGGGAGCCCCTCAGGCGGAGGTGCTGTAAATCCAGCCGAAAGAACAGCAACATGGCTGCGATGCAAGCATTGCAAAAGGACCTTAAGCGAGCTGCAAAAACTTTCCCGTGCAGCGAGCTCCCAGGCTCGGAGAGCCTGTCCCAGAGCCACCCAGCGCGGTCTCGTAGCAGGAGGGAAAGCAGCAGAAATCTGAGGTCCCTCCGGGGTCACCCCCTCCCGGCAATGGGCAGGGGCTTCCCGAGCAAACATCCAAGAGGAAGAGACTGTTCAGCTTCCCTTTGTTCCTGGCCGTGGGCTTCGCACTGGCTGGGAGTCGCAACAAAAGGAGGCTGGGCTTCCGGAGAGCCGGTCCCAGACTGTTTACAACACCCATGTGGACCCGGGAGAGGCACGGCGAGGGGTTGCGGTGCTGCAGAAAGCGGGGAGTTCCCGGGTGATTTAGAGCAGGGGGACTGGGGTGGGTTTTGTTAATCCCTTACCAGAATCGCACGGCCTCTCGGCCCCGGAGGGAGCCGGGGGATGTTTCGGCTCCGCCAAGGGGCAGGGGAAGACGGCGGCAGGATCCACGCACTCGCTCACCGAGGTGTTGAACCCGAAGTCCTGGGCAAAGGAGGGCTTGTGCGGATTAACCCTTTGCGTGCCCGTGGAGAGTTTCTCGGTCATCGCTTTCTCCAGTCTCTCCCGGGCGGAGAAGCCGCTCCACATGCAGTCCTGGAGGACGAAGGCACTCAGGTTCCCGAAGATCTCCCCGGGGTCGAGCAAATACTCCGGCTCCTCCCCGGCCAGGCAACAGTGGGAGAGCCACTCTGACCTCTCCCCTGCCCCGGGGCAGCAGGACTTCCCCGCCGCGCTGCACAGGGGGGACAGCGGGGGGGTGGGCACCAGCTCGAATTTCTTCCAGATGTCCTCGCTGGGGGCGGTGGAGCGGTAGAAATCCTCCTCGGAGTCATGGTCATAGAAGTAATGCTGGTAGGAGTCGAGCTCCATCGCTGGAGGGGGGCGCCTGGGGAAATCCCAACGCGCAGGGTCAGCATCATGCAAACCAGGGCCCCCGCCCCAAGCCGGGCAGGAAAGACCCCAACATCAGGTCGGCCTCTGTACCGTGGCCACACACCCCCCCCCCTCAACTCTAATGACGGGGGATTCGCGGCATCCTCCCGTGCGTGATCACATCCCCACGGAACACCCCCCCCACGGGGGTCCCAACCGCCCGCCACCGCTGACCGCGCCCACTAGAGACCCCGAAGCCCTAAACCGGAGTCACCCCCATGGAAACCATCGCGCACCCCGACGCGCGTGGGACGGGTAAGTTACAAACAGGTTAGTCCCCGCTGCCCGACTTGGCGCAGAGCAGACGCGCTGGGGGAACCGCGCTGCCTCCAAGTTTCCCAGGGTCACAAAACTACAACCCCTGGGTGTGTGTATGTGGGGGGGAGTCAGCCCCAAGGCCCCCCCGGAGTCACCTTTCCCCCGTGTCCTGCTCTTGCTCCAAGCGGGCGGTTCACCCCGGCTGCAGCCTGCACCCCCCGGGGCCGGTTCCCACGATCACAGCGACCGGACTAGAACTCGGGCGCATTGTTCCCCCACCGCCTTATATCCCGTCTGCGGCGGCTGGCCCCGCCGCCATCAAGCCGGCCCCCAACCAGGGGGCTTTGATTTACATAATGGGCGGGGCGATCCCTTGTAAATCACCTCTGTGCTCCGCCCAGCCCAGCTGTTCCTGCGTGCGGCGGCCTGGCCACGGCACAGCCGAGCAGCTGACTGGCCGGGCCGTGGGGGTCCCCCCACAGCCCACTTAGAAGGGGAAGCAGCCAGCAGCGGGGCCGCATCCATCGGGGAGTGTTTGCTCGCAGGCACTGGAAGGGCCATTGAATCTTCCCTGCACTACAAACACCCGAAGTGCTCTCCCACCGATCCAAATCACTGTCTTAAACTCACTGGCTAATCTGTTAGCCCCGGCAGGTCTGGGACAGCAAGCCTGTGGATGGGAAAAAAGCTCTTGAGTCCTACCCCCGGCTCTGGTATCACCTGGTTGTTAAGCTGTGTGTGACTCAGTTTCCCCTCTGTACAAACAAGGCTTACATTGCTCGTCTTGGTAAAACACTTCCTGAGCTGGGAAGTGCTGAACACCTGCAAAATAAAAGCTGCCTTTGAGGGAGTTTTATTTCTCTCCGCTCAGGTTAGCCCACAGCTTAGAGGCTAGACTGTGGGAATGGTGGATCATATCTGTTAGAGTACTGTGTTCAGAGTACACTCACTTCTGCACAGTTATTTGCCTGACTTACTCACGAGTTGATTATTTATAGTGTAGTTAGAGGTCCCAGCTGAGAGCTGGGCACTGTTGTTCTAGGGGCTGTACACGCACATACCCTATGTGTCCGACGGAGCCTCTGTCACATGGGGGTATAAAAACAAAACACCCCTGACCCATATAACCATGCTGATAAACCCCCCTGTGTAGATGCAGCGCTGTGGACAGAAGAGTGCTGTAGGCATAGCTAACTGTGTTCAAGGAGGCAGCATTCCTACAGCGGCAAAAAATTTCTAGGGGGGCATAGGCTCTTATTACACCTATGTCTACACTGCAGAGCCTATACGGTAGCAACAGAGCTTGTAGACGACACTATTTTAATATTTTTATTGCTTCTCTTTGTTAAGCTGTATCTGTATTAATCTGTCTTTTTGGACAAACTTTTTGTTTGTATTATCATGTGTATTTGTTAAATAGGTAAACCAGTCAAAAAGTTTGTATTTACATGGTGTGTGGTTGGCTGATTTAATATCAGAGGCTGTTGGATGTAGCATGCAGTTTAAGAAAAAAACCCATAGGCTTGCAGTTGTTAGAGAGGAAAGGCCTATTCCAGGCATGGTGTTTCTTGCATTAAAACAAAGATGGAGTTTGCAAATTTCCAGGTAAATCTCTTGGTGAAATGCTGTGCACAAAGCATATGTCGATTTGTTTTTTAAATACTAAATACTTTGGTACTGCAAGCCTTGTTTTAAACTCAGTCAACACGCTCCAGCTGTCAATGCACCCTCATCCCTAGTTAGTTTTAGACTGACATGTGTTTGGAAGCCTTCTGCTTGATGTCCATTCAACCTTCTTTCTGCTAGAGAACTACATTTCTCCTCAAATGCAGCTAACGTCCTGTCATGAAAGTGAACTAGTTACTAGTGTCCAAGAAGTCTCAGTGCTTCTGAAGTGGGAGGTGAAGGGAGGATGGTGCAGTGGTTAGAGCACTATGCATGAGCCCCGATCCTCAAAGGCATGTTGGCATCTAGCTCCCACTGATTTCTGAGCTGGGGTATGTCTACAAATCATCATGTCTGAGTCTGGGTATGTCTAAAAATCCTGCAGCTGGACCGGGTCAGCTGATTCAGGCTCCGAGGTTTGTATCCCCATGTGGACATACCCTCTGCGCCTCAATTCTTTACTGACAAAATAGCAATAATCCATACTTCTCACAGGTGCTGTGGGGATAAAATATGTTAAAAGATTGTAAGGGGTTTAGATACTCTGATAAGAGGCGTCATATTAATCTGTACCTAAGACCGGCAGAAAAATGATCATCTACTCCAGGGAATACAGAGAGTGGGTACTGCATGCAGCTGATCTCAGCTACTTTATCTTGAACAATGCACATGGCTGAATAGGAGACTTCAAATTAATCCCACTTCCATTATTTTTCACAGAGCAACTGGTATGTACTAAAATGGCCCGTACAAAATCAACACCCCACACTGAGTCCAGAACCGATTTACAATAGAATCTACATGGAATACAACTGAATGAACAACCCCGCCTTGCCCTCTACCCACAAAAAACAACTTCTTATTGGATCTGAATCTCTGATTTAAGCCAGAAGGACTACTACAGTATTAAGAATGCCACCATCTGGGGAGTAGCTGAAATTGCACCCCTCAAAGGTTTCTCTTTTGTAACTGAAGTTACGTAAGGTTAATTAAAAAGTTGGTTACACAAAAAAAGGAAGTGGATGTTACCAAATATCTATTTTCAGTTAATTCTAAATATCAGGTTGAGATGGGATGGAAACTCCTTGTTGGTTTAAGGAATAATGTTGACAAGAGGCAGATGGGGAAAGAAAAAATAAACGTAATTGGAGAGGTAAATAAGATTTTTCTTGCTTCTAGACCCTCAAAACGGAGAGGGACTTGAGGAAACCATCCCTAAAAGCTGCCCGCTTTTGGAGTGCATCAGCCAGGCAATCAACTGACATAAACACCCTACAGAACAGGAGTAGAAGGGAAATATTTTGGTAAATATTGGACAAACCATTACAAATATGAAAACTGCCAAGAGGTCTTTAAACATCCAGGGAGGGCAGACAGAACATGGAATGTTAAAGTCTCACTCCGGCAGCTCTCAACTGACATGCTCTAGAAAGATGAAGGCTGAGCGTTACCAGAAAGATCTTAATTTGAATTAGCACATTTGGCCAAATTCATTCAAGGCCCATATTTATATTTTTTAAAAACAAACCTCCAGTGTTCTAGCCTGAGATTGCCATAATATAATATGAAACATTTGGGACCTTTATTATCTAATACTGTGTATTACATTTTTATAAGGGGCACTGCCTCATTCATTGTATTGACAACTGGCAGAAGTATTTATATCTATCCATCAGTGTAGTATCTCAGCAGTGAGCAATTGACAGGAAGGCAGATTAAACAGTCTCAAGAAATTGAGGAATATTTAAATCTTAAAGAAAGGGATTGTGATCCAACCTGGAAGGTAAAAGCCCTGTGAGATTAAATAACATCGTCAGTTACACAATCTTCATTGAGGATTTTCAGTAGGAAGGAAACTGGCATTGTGTTTGGGGGTTGAAAAGTTAAATGTTGCAATTCAACATACCAGCAAGTCTCTCTGAGGAAGCTCATAACATTGTCACAAAATAGGAACTAAATCTACTTTGGCTTTGCCTACACTTGGCATTTTTCTTCGTCTTTCCCATCGGCGCAGTAGGTGTTGACGGGAGTGCTGTTACATGCAGGACACCAAATTTTAACCACTATGATTAAGATCCTGACAGCTCCACTTGATTCAATAAAGCTACATCCATTTACAGCAGCTGAAGATCTGACCCTAGGCTCATCTAAACCGCAGCGCGAGGACACGGGTGGTCCATGTGACTACATCCTAGCATTAGTGTTGCAGGAGTGCTGCAGACCAAGTCTAGCCAGCAAATGCAGGGCAGCCTCTATCTCTTTCAAATCTTTCCATCATTGGCTCCACAATTTCCTCTTTATTCATTAACAGGAGGGGGGCTGAGAGTGCAAAGAGTTAATTTGACTCCAGGACAAAAACCCGGGATAACAGATTTAAGGGGAGGCAATTAAGGGGAGGGCAGCACAAATATTTGCATCATTGCTCCTTAATTGCTTCCTCAAGGTCTGGAATGGGGAGCCTTCATTTGAATGGCTTCACCTTTTTAAGCAGAACAGTTCAGCAGGAGAAGACAGGCCTCCAGGCAACATCCCCCACCAGAATCATCAGGGTGATTTATTATTTCTGAGCTGCCGGTGGTGTTCCTGGGGAGGCCTATAGGAGAGAGCAGTTGGCAGCGTTCAGCCACCAGCATCATCTGGTAAATTTCACACCATCAAAGACGACTCCAAAGCTTGAGAATGCACAACACTACAATCCAGGGTCTGAGAACAGGCTCTTGCCATGGGCAGTGTTAGGCTGTCCTACACCAGTTATCATGATTGGTCTTCTTCACTGGGACAGTGCCGGTCTGGGGGGGTTGGGCGACCTCAGCAGAATGTATTGAATTTTAAGAGTCGCTGTTCTGGCTGTGAAGATAAACCCTGCCGGCTGTGCACAGATGCAGTGTATAGACACCCGGACACAACCGCTCCAGGAAATGTGAAGTGCACCAGTCAACTCAGTAAGGGCGGAGGTGACAGCTGGAAGGCTGATGTTAACTTTCTTGCTGCCGATCATTTTAGCAGAAGCACCCAAGTGAAGGTGACTCGCTGTTATTGCCAGGGGCAGTGGCAGGGATTGGAGGGGGCACCGAGGGAAAGCTGGGAGCCAGGAGGTGGGAAGAAACAGCACTGACCACAGGCCTGGGAAGGGAAAATAAGATCCAGTACTGCAGAGACATCTTCCTTCGAAGCCCTGTGCTGTCAGGGGGAGTCTTGCCACTGAGTGGCTTTGGATCAGCCCCAAATCTTGAGGCCTGGCGATCGGTAGAGAGAAGGATCTGATGCCTGAGATCCCTAGAGAAGAACGGTGGCTGGAGCCTGTAATGGGGGAGGGGAGCAGTTGGCAGCGACAAGGGGACACTGCAGCCCTCCACCGCTAGCCCCAGTCCAGCGGCAGCACCCGTCCGAGCAATGCTGGGGACCCTAGGCCTGACAGACAGCTTCCCCTGAACGCCACCTCCCATAACCCTGCTCAAAGCAGATCACACAAGCACACGCAGAGGAAGCCAGCTGCCCATCCCCAACAAGGCTCTTACCATTGCTAATCACAGCAGAGTTGAATGGTGGGAAGGTTTATTGAGAAGTCCCCTGGTGCAGACGAGGCCTTAGAAAGTCAAATACAAAACATCTGCGTGAACCAGAGCTGGTCTAAGAAAGCCTCAGGACATGGGGTGGGAATTCCCCCACCTCCTCCATCTATGGCCCTACACAATGGGTCAAGTGTGTTACTGCCTTGCCTTCCACTGAAGGTTGGTGGAGTGAGGATCAGGGCAGCATGGATTGTCACTTTGCCAGTTCCCATTAGCCTGCTAATTAGCTCCACCTTGAATCAGGAATAACCATGTTCATGCAACTACAAAGGGGAGATGCCACCGTGTGACTTGATCCATTCATAATTCTTCAGCGGTAGCAGTTCCAGGGTTCTACATTCTCAAGGCTGCTGCTGTAGGGTCCAGCCAGGCTCTATCGTCCCAGGGGCTGGACAGCTGGACTTCGTGGTCTCAGCTCTTGATGTGGAGAGGGCAGATTGGGGTTAGAGGAAAGCATGTGCCTCCAGGCACTGTCGCTGTCTTGGGACCTGGACGTTGTTCCAAGGATCCCAGGCTCACGAGGGCCAACAGACTCACAAGGGCAGATTTCTCAGCTCAGAGAGGAGCAATAACATCACGTTGCTCTTTAATTTCCCCCCTTAGTCTAGGTGCAGTTGCCTTGACGGGTTCTGGTTTAACAGCCAGCGGCTCTAATTAGGGCTTGTCTCCATGGGGAAATTGACTAACTATACCAGTACAATTATCTCAGCATGGCGATGCTGGTGACACCTCCCATGTGGACACACTTGTTCTGGAAGAAGAGGCCTTATCCCACTTACAAAGTGACAAACCATTGGAATGGTTTCACTCTTATTCTGTTACATGAGTCCACGATGGGTGGGGGGCTGTTACCTGTACCCCCAAGTGGGGTCAGGTAGGGCAGAGAGGAGGCTGTGTGGTCAGGGTAATTATACTGGTCTAGCTAAGACAGTACTATTTCCCCACAGGGATGAGCCTTAGCCCATGTGAGGGGTTGTGGTGATGAGAAGCATTTGGGGGAGGCAGAGAACTGTGTGAAACCCCGCCGTGTCCCCCCCAGAAGAGAGAATGTAACAACTGGCCCCATGAAACGTGATTGGATGCACATTTGGGAACCTTGTAAGAGCTGCCGCGGGGGAGACAGCTACTGGGAATCCCCCAGCAGACAAGGGGAGAAAGCGATAATGGGCCATAGCCAGGAGCTCCATGGAGTCTATTGACATACAGAACACAAGGCCAACAAGATCCAGAGAGCCTGGGAGCCGAGGGCCCTGCATTCAGGGGCTGCCCCTGACTTCAGTTAGGCACTGGGTTGAAAAACAAAACCCCACTGCCCAGCCCTAAGGGCCCTGGGCTCACCCACCCACATGTTCCACTGCACCATGTCAGCCTCCTGTCAAACACCCGGCCAGTGCGGCGAGCCACAAATCCTCCAGAGCCGGGATATCCAATCTAGGCCTGTGTGAGACAGTTTCCCCTACTTTGCCCACTGACAACGATCTGCACTGCAATTCACCCCTGCTGGTAGCCACGGGGTTGGGGAGCGCTAGTGTTGGCAGGGCTGAGGAACTCAGTCCATCTGTGGGAACAGCCAGCGCTCTGTCTAGTCCATGCACTGCTACTGGGGGTGGGATTAAGGGTTCTCAAGAGACCAAGCCAGGAGACTGAGTAGTAAGTTAGCCATGGTGTACGAAGACCCCATGACACTGGCAGCTGAGTGCATCTATTGGCATAGTCCCATGTGGCCCATTCAGTGCATGTTACGCAACAGGAGATGTCCATTTGCAAATAAAGCTCCTAGCCAGGACTAGGCCCTTTCAGGCCTTTATCAGTAAAGCTGGGGTGGGGAGGGAGGAATGAAATGCAACCCCCACTGCATCCAACCCTTGGGAACCTGCTTGCAGCTGGAGATCGGAATCCCAGGGGGCAGCTGTGTCATCCCCAGTCCCACTCATTTACTGAAATCTGGCCACTGAAGTTTAGCCACATCTCAGAGAGCTGAAGCCTCACCCAACATGAACCCATGTTACCCTGCATGGGTCCATCTGGGCGGAGCCTCTTTCCGGATTGGGGCCAATGACTGTAAGGGTTATTGTGAAAATAATGCGGATTCACCCTCATGCACAAGGAGAACGACTAATAGTGACTATATCCTGAGTACATAGTATAGGACTGATTATAAAGTCCACCTAGAGCAAGAAGAACAGAGCACCGATAACACTTTCAATCACTAGTTACTGCTAAGGTATCGTTTTCAATTACAGGCACTGTATCCATGAAGAAGATGCCATGTCAGTCAGTACCAGGCTAGGCTTTGTCACAGTTAGAATGATACAGGCGGTAAGTCTCCAGAACATGGACGCGATCTACAACCCTTTCACCGAAACAGACGCCACGACGCTGACTGATTCTGAAATGCAGCTACTGCTGGGGTGAAGCACAGCAACTGGAGATGGTGTACTGCAACCTCTGGAACAATCCAGGCCAGAGCTCACTGAGAGAGACATATAAGTCAGTGATAATGCTTGTTCCGCCAGAGGGTAACAAAGCATCTTTTCTGAACAAAGGGGAGAAAGGAAACAAGTATTGCTCTTTAGGGGTGTGCTCTGTTTCTACAGCACCCAGCACAATGCTTGACTTGGGCTCCTAGGTACAACCACAGTCTAAACAATAATGGGACTAGGGGTACCAAGTTCACATGATCAGTTTATTTTCTCCCCTCCAAATAAACAAAGCTCGTCACTGATAGATTTGGTCATTCAAAGGCTATGGCACATACCAGTCTGCTTCACACACTAATGTCTGATAATTAGGTCACAGTTAATCAGAGTGGGATAAAGGTCAAATAGCGCTATGAGATCATAGCCAGCAATGCCACCTGTAAGCCTAGCAGTGCAAAAAACATCACGAAGGGTTATTGCTATAATACAAAGGTCTAATTCAATGTGTAGCCCATGCAGCCAGCTAGCTTAGAAAACACCCACAGCAGGATCTGATACTATGACCAGATTGTCTGCTCTACGGGAGCCCAGTTAATTACCTTAGAAAGAAGATGCTTATACACGACGTATTTCTTAAATCCAAGTCCTACACTGAAGCTCACAATGGTTCAAAGACCTCAGGTGGCCTTGCTTGGGTGTATTTTTACCTATCCACCTAGAAATACAAAGCCCCCCATTCCCTCACATCTAAATCAAACATTGGCATTTCTAAATGTAACTTTTGGCAGCTTATTAAAGCTGGCCAGGCCTCCTGGGCTCTGGCTGAGTGACCAAGGTGGATGGGAGACAAGACACTCTGACCTTCAGCTGTATCTTCTGATCATTTACCGGTATTACAGATCTGCATTGAATGTTTGTTTCTTTAAAGCCATAAAATTGGCCAGCTGGGAGAGAGCAATTGTCTCTCTGATCTGGTATTCTGTCTCTGACAACAACCCACCGGCACTGGATGATTTAAAGGGAAACCATCAATTTAATTGTTAGGGGAAAAAAAGTTGAAAGTAGTTGCAAGTTTTACACCTGCCCCAACTCCTGCTGGCCAATTTTTGTGGTTTTACAATTACACTCTCCTGTTTTTAAATTGTTTTGATTATCCCCTATGACTGTGTGAAAGACCCATACAAACTAGGGAAAGTAACTGACCAGACAGGGGAATACAGTGAAGTTGACAGCACACAAAGTGCTGTCAAATGCACAGAGTAAACAAATGGACCAAAATCACTATTCCGGAAAGATCATAGGGATTCCTTGGAACAACAGGAGTTAAATATTCAGTCAGAAGTGTCATCTTTCATTTGACAGTGTCCCTTAAAATGGAAAGGACAAGCCCCAGTATAATGCACCCAATTGTGTACAGCATAATCAAGGGAAAACTCTTCCTTCTCACCAGCTGGGAGTCAGTTTACAACCCCATCACTTTCAGGGCCTGTAAAATCCACTCAGACGGGCAATTCACCCCTGAAGAGAGCAAAGGGTGGGGGAGGAGGAATTTATTTACTCAGTGCTGCCTCAGAAGAACACTAAAATAGTTGTGTGTCTAGGCGACAACATAAGGGCTTTTCAGCAGCCTGACAAAGGCCCTGGGGATGGCAGCAGCTCAAACCCAGCCTTTCAAGTCAGGGAGAACTATCTCAAGACCTAGTTCGTGAATCGTTAGCTGTCTTCACAGATGGGTAAACTGAGGCACAGTGAGGTCAAGGGCCCATCCACACTATACTTATCACTGAGGTGGGTGAATGCTGCCCCCTGTATTTGCAAATACGCTTGAGCATGGAGCCCAAGCTGACCCGTACGGAGGGAAAGCAAACAGTGATGAAACTCTGGGTGATTCACTGCCAGCCTGCCAGCGGAGCTGATGTAAGAGAAAAGGGAGAGATGTAGCCACATGGCAGATAAGAGCGATTGCTGAGCATGGGATGGGCCACTTCATGCACAACTGCTTCCCAGCTCTCCCTGGCCGGTATAGCGCCATAGAGATGTGACGACCCCCTTTGCAAAAGGGGACCGTGCCTCTGTGTACTAATTATTATCATGCATACGCCCCAGTCCCTTTGGAAGGCACTCGGATTACTCACTGATGGATGTAATATACATTCCTAGGCGAACAGCCGACTGAAGTGTCTGCAATACTGATGGTAGGCGACTGATAGAGACCAACAATTCAAGCAATCCCTTAGCAAATAGGATGGGATCCTGAACATAGCAGTACTCAAGAATCAGAGGGGTAGCCGTGTTAGTCTGGAATTACAGAAGTGACAAAGAGTCCTGTGGCACCTTAAAGACTAACTAAAGTATTAGAACATAAGCTTTCGTGGACTAATACCCTCTTCGTCGGTGCAGACGTCTCTCCTTACGCCAGAAACGTCTCCACCAATGAAGTGGGTATTAGCCCACGGAAGCTTATGTTCTAATACTTTAGTTAGTCTTTAAGGTGCCACAGGACTCTTTGTCACTTCATAACAGTACTCAAAACCCCACACTGGATTGCCAGTACTTGAATTTTCCTCCCCTTATCCCCGTCCCTGCACACACAGACAGAACGGAAAGCTCAGTAAGACTTTGACTCTCAGCTGTTTCAAAGCAGGTGAACTTCAGTTCAAGCTCTTCACAAGACCCCCCTGCACTGATCCCTTAGGCTCGGGGGTGGGGGGGGAGGTTCACCGCTGGCAAAGACCACGCTGATGACCCAGCCCAACCACAGAGGTTGAGTCCTGGGCTTGTCCCATGCCGCAGGGTCCTGATTCCTGCTGGGCTTCCCCTGGGCTGCAGGCCCATCTTGGGGTTTTGTGTCTCAGGATCTGTAGGGGGAGGGGGGAGGAAGGCGCCCGCATTGAGATGCAAACGGTAAATCTTTATGGCCAAATGCCTTCCCCAGGGCACACTAGGGGGAGAGAAGAGCCCTGGAGCTAAAGCCTTTGTCTGCTGGCATGCAGGGAGCAGATTGCTGGCTGGAGAAAAGGGAACCAACAATGGCCCATGAAGGAAGAGGGGCTCTTCCCCCCGCCCCTCCCCCTGCCAGTCCCATCCATCAGGGAGGGAGGGCAAGAGACCAGAGGAATGCGGGACTTGGGCCCTGCTGCAGCATCCCAGAGAGACGGGTCCAGTTACTAGCTATGGGGGTCCAAAACAGAACAGTTTGTAGGTGCAGAGAGACCCCCACCAGCACAGGCCGGGGGACAGCAAGGCCCTCCCTCATTCTTGGAAGCACAGAACCCCGCCTAGAGCAAGGGGTGGGGGCCAGAATCCAGCCCGATGATCCGGCCTGTGGGGCCAGGGAGGCTGCAGTCAGCTCAGCACCGTCTCTAGGGGCAGCATCAAGCGTACTAACAAGGAGTCAAAAAGATTACACCCTCCCTAGTGCACTAGTGAGACGTGCGAGCTTCGTGCCCACCGTGACAGACACTAGCCCAGGCAGAGGAGCAGCCTGACAAAGAACAGAAGCCGCTTACAAAACAGCTATCGCCCAGTGCACCTTTGGGCACCATCCTGATCCCACCAGAGCCAATGGCAAAACTTCTGCTCCCCTCCATACAGACAGTGCAGCTGAAATGCAGCCCGGGGCCCCATTGTCCACACCACAGAGCATGGCTCTGCAGGGTTATCGACCTACTCAGCAGGATGAAGGGGGGAGATTCCAGGGGCTCACACAGCTTCTCCCCCATCCCCCATAGAGGCCTCTGAGAGCCTCACTCTCCCCCATTGCTTAGTCCGCCCAGCTGAGATTTAGCTTCATCAGTTGGCCAGCCCCTTTGCTGTTGCTTCTGCAGCTGTTTCACTCGTGATCGGGTCTGGAGTCCAGCCTTCCTGCTGGCAGCTGCCAGGGCAGCTGTGCGCACAGCTGTGCAGGGGGGAGCAGCAAGTCAAACTGCTTCTTTATCCCAGAGAAGGGAAAAATCAATAGTGACCTGGAGGCATCTCAAGCGGCGGGAGGCCGCTGGCGCTGGGCTCTGGGGCTGCAGCCCAGAGCATGTAGAACAGAGCTTAGTGGTGCTTGTTCAAGGGGGT
Organism: Dermatemys mawii; assembly: GCA_007922305.1. NCBI lineage: Eukaryota > Metazoa > Chordata > Testudines > Dermatemydidae > Dermatemys > Dermatemys mawii. The sequence continues at coordinate 6,442,500 of ML677388.1, forward strand.
ATCAGGCTGTTCCCTGCCATATGGGAGCAGAATAGGGTGAGTGTCTGGGAGGCCTACCAGGCTGAGCTCTTCCATGTATGTAAGCATGGGAATGGATAGAGCACCGCCCTGGGAACCAGGAGACCTAGATTCAGTTCTCTGCTTTGCTGGGTGACCTTAATCAAGTTGTGCCCCCGGCCCGTGCCTCAGTTTCCCCCTCTGTGGAATGGGGATGATGACTCTGACCTCTGTCGTGAAGCATGCTGCCTTGCGGATGAAAAGTGCGAGCTAGGAGCTAGAGACGCAGGGTGGGTAAGAGCAGAAGGCTTCAGGCTCACACGGACCCCAGACAACCCAGGCCAGTGGTGTCAACCCCTGGCTGTAGCTCAGTTCACCAGAGCTGGCAGACTTGTGGGGGAAACACGCCACCTGCTGGTACCGTGTGGAAAGAGCAGACAGTACAACAGGAATCAGACAGGTAGCAGCAGCCACCTCAACCACACCTGCATCAAACTCTTAAGTGGAGCAGGTGAGCAGTCCTAGCACGCAGTCACAGTACAGGCGAGGTCTGGTAGCCTGCCGGATGGCTAGCCAGTATTATTCTATCATCCCATGTCTCACTGGAGGCTCTCAAAGCCCTTTGCAATCTCAGCTCTTCCAGCATCCCTGTAAGAGCAGGAGTATAATCCATCTTATCAATGGGGAAACTGATGCACGGAGTTATGTGACTCCCCCGCTCCGCCGGGAGCTGGGAATAGAACCCAGGAGTCCTGGCTCCAAGGCTCCTAAGCTCTACAGGACACAGCCTTTGCATCTAAAGATACAGACCAGCTACAAAAAAAGTGCATCCTGTTCATTTTATTTAAAAAAAAAACCCATGAAAAATGCATTTAATTTCTTTTGTATCGCAATGTGATATAAAGCTTCTGAAGGTCTCACAGCCGGTTCGTATAGACAATCTGGCCTGTGGTAGTTCAGACCACTACACCTGTTTGGTTCCCCATGCTGCTGTCAGGAGGAGGAACTACCTCCATAAATAGGAAGTGTGGTCTAGTAGTTAGGACAGCAGTCCTAGGAGCAGAGACAAGTGCCATGCCTCTTGGCTGGGGGTCTGTTCTTGGTATTATCATCCCTGACTTTCTCTATGACACTGGCCAAGTCTCTGCTCTGTGCCTTTACTCAGCTCCATTTTACCTTCCTCACAAGCAAGGCTGAGGCGGAGACGCAGGGTAGCTCAGCTGGTAGGGAACTGGGCTTCAAAAGCTGTGGGCTCTATTCCTGCCTCTGTCTTTAGCCTGCTCAGTGACCACGGTCAAGACAGATTACCTCAACTTCCCCAGCTGAAAAATGGGGATAATGCTACTTGCCACTCAGATCTCTGGCTGGAAAGCATTGCATGGGCAGATATCCTGGGTAGTGAGTTTGTAGCACTTTTTAGCCAAGGATCTTTACCTATTATTCCCAGAGAACAGAATTCTTTTGAACACTCTTATACAGCATAATTCAATGATGCAAAGGCATGGGAACTAGGAGTTCTCTGTGCCCGGCACCCTGCTCCCGGCTCCACATCTGGGGCTCTGCTCCTGAGGCCCCAGCCCCGCTCCCCAACCGCTGGCCCTGTGCCCAGGGCTCCGCATCCCACTCCTAGGGTTCCATTCCCAGGGCCCTGTGCCCAGTCCCCAGATCTCAGAGCTCCACTTCCGGCCCCGCAGCTGGGGCTCCACTCCCAGGGTCCTAGTCACCAGCCCCGCATCCGGGGCTCCACTCCTGGCCCTGGGCCTGCCCCCCGCCTCAGCCCCCTGACTCCTGTCCAGGTTCCTCCGGAGACATAACCCTGCTCCCAGCCCCAGCTCTGGTGGATGGCGGGGGCTCGAACAGGGATAAGGCAAAAAGCAAAAACTGCTTTCAGCCCCCCGCCTTAAAAGTTTCCCAGCGCCACTGAAATGATGGGAACTCGAACTGTCTCTGTCTCTTCCGCACAGCCAGGCCTGCTCCCTCAGCGCTCTTCCTCTTTTGCCTTGTATTTCCCATTCGAACCAAAATGCAGCTTTGCTCCTGGAAGTGACTCTGCAAAAACGCCCCTGGAGGGACCCGGGCTGCGTGTCTCTCAGGGACTCCCAGTCATGCCCTGGAGAATCAAGCTGGATTCTTTCCTCCTGACTGCTCAACACCAGGTCTAGAGATTCTGGGCCCCAAATCCTGGCTTCTGTACAGCTCTGCGGCCCTTTCACGGACTGCGCAGCTGGAGCGGGTTTGCCCTGGGACTGGAACTTTGTCGACAATTTGCTTGATGCTGCACAAGAAGGAATAGGCTCCCCCGAGGCCCAGATACCCAGAATCCAAACGCCCACTGGTTTCAATGAGCGGGAGGCACCGACATACTTCTGAGGAGCTGGGTCCAGTCTGCTCTCGTCTCCATAGGGCTCGACGGAGCAAAGCGCGAGAGACACTCGCCATAGTCGCTACTTTCCGGATACGTGCCTCTGAATCCAGCCAGGTTGCGGGTTGCTTGGTAGGAAGGTATCACATGTGCTGACAACCCCATGTCCAGAGGTGATCACTGATTCTGGGCTGCCCCGTTTCAGACACGGGGCCAGATTTTCAAAGATGCTGGGTGCAGTGGCGCTGGTGGGGGATGAACGTCAATTACAGATGAGGGAACTTGACAATCTGCCCCCTTGCACCCGATACTCACCCGGCCTGGCTGTAGCCAGGGAGCTGCGGGTCTTGGGCCGTGCCAAATGTCATGCACGAGGGTCCAGATCCTCCACAATGGGAGTTAGGCACCTAAATATCTGTGAGGATCTCGGCCTAGGTGCCTCAGGTTGGGCTCCCCAAAGCAGAAGCCCATGTGAGCAGAGAGCGCTCCTGCAAAGTTTAGCCAGGGTGACGTTGCAAGTGGTTGAAGTTACTTCGTTTACTTGGCCGCTAGGAGGCGGTGCAGGGTAAGACGCTGCTCGCTTCTGGTGCATGCTGAGCTCACCAGGAGGTGCTTTTATGTGAAGCTTTCAGGGGCTAAGGACATGATGAGCCTCTCCCCGTCCCCAACTGCTGCTGAGACGTCCTATCTCCTGCCATGCATGTTGCTTGTCAAACGCTTTGAGATCCTCACTGAGAAGGGCGCCAGAGGGGCAGAGTCAGGGCTTCACTTGTGCCAGGGCTAAGCCCCAGCCCCTCTAGGCTTGGCAGTTCAGAGCCCTGGCAAGAATCTCTGTGTCACCCCTTGCTAGAGCAGAGTCCTACTGAAAGAGAGGCCATGACAAGCAGCCAGTTCCTCTGATGGCTAGTAGAGGACGCTTCTCTCAGAGCAAAGCCCAAATGACCTCAGCCTTCCAGGCCCTGGGGCTGGCAGGATGGCACATAGGGGGCCGCCGGTGCTAGAGCAGAGGCAGGTATGAGGAGCTCCCATCTTCTGGGGCTGTAGAGGGTCAAGGCACAGATGGGGAGCCCCAGGCAGAGCCCAGCAGTTCATGTTCTTTTTCTAGTAACGAGAACCAGCTTTTAAAAATGCCGAAAGGATCCAAGTGGCAACCGCAGCAAGTCAGGGCGAGTTTTCAGTTACTCCAGTTGATCACTTCTGCATTTTTAAGAACCAGCGCTGTACTCTTTGCTAGAATCAACGGCTGATGTGTGCTGTCACGAAAGAAGGGGAGATGTTTTAATGCTCTGTCATGATCGTATGGGCACTGGTGGTTCGGTTAATATGGAGATCCCGATAATGGAGCGCCGGATAAATGGGGTTCTACTGTATTCAACTCAAATGCCTAACAACTTCTGGGCAGGGAAGCTCTTTGTTAAAGATTCAAAGTCCTGCCCATCATTTAAGGCCTGTGAAATCTTAGGGTCCACTTCTCAAGGAGAACTTCAGCGAAAACCCGACAAAATGCATCCCTGCCTCTGAGAGAGAGAGAGAGTGTATGTGAATGAGTGTGTGTGTGTGTGTGTGTGTGAGAGAGAGAGAGAGTGTGTGTGTGTGAGAGAGAGAGTGAGAGTGTGTGTGAATGAGTGTGTGTGTGTGTGAGAGAGAGAGAGAGAGTGTGTGTGTGTGTGTGTGTGTGTGTGTGTGTGTGTGTGCATAAAAAAATCTTCAGGCCCCTCTTTATCCACTACAAAGAAGCCTTAAAGAAGGACACAAGCCTCGTTTTCCTTTCCTTCCCAGGTCTCCTTTAAACGAACCTCGTCAGTAGCCAAGAGGCTCTGGCTGAAAGCAAACCCAAGGAGCGGCCACGCTGCTTTCCACAGCCCTGTTTGTCCCGCTCCCTGCTCGCCACACAGCCCTGAACGGACATGAGCTGTGTGTGCATCCCCTGGGTCAGGCTTTGTGCTGCATGCTTCTTTTGCTGGGACAGGGGCCTGGGGTAAACAACTTCCCAGGCATCCCGCCCCCGTCTTTGAAAAAGGAAACAGGTCGGTGGGAGGGGAGCAGCGTAACCTTTGGAAAGTTGTGTGATGATGTGTCTGGGGAGATCAGGGACAAATGACACAACAACACACCACAGGGTCACATGATCGGAGAAACACAGAAGGTGGTGCCACCGCTGACGGAAGGGAAGGAGCTGCTAATTGTCAACCAGCCAAAGAGCTGCTATTTTAGGGGTTATTCCATGCTTAGGCTGTACCAGACTCTGTTCTATAATCTGCCTAACCTGCAGCTGATTCTGCTGAGGAGCCAGACTAGAGCTGGGCTCAAATAACATCAGAAGAAAACCTCACCCCTGACCCTTTCCCTGACCCTCCAGCTGCCCTCCAGCCCAGGTTTAGTTTCCATCCTGCCACGGCAATGATGAAATCAGCCCCCACCAGCTAAAAGAGGAAAGACTTTGCTTAGGTATTAAACTCTGGCTCAGGGGACTGACTGCCCCACGGAGCCAGAGAGTGGGATGGATTTGAGAGTCTTCATTGCTTATGTTGCCCCTGACTCAGAGCGTGCCCCAACTGTGCTAGAGGCTGCACAGATCCATCCTAAATAATCAGAAGAGACGGTCCCTGCCCTGAAAAGCTGACAGCCTAACTAGCCCCAGAGAGGGAGAAGTGAAGGAACATCTCTATTTGGCCGATGGGGAATAGAAGCCCAGAGATTAAGGGATTTGCTCAAGGTCACAGTGCAGCAGAGGCAGGAATTGAACGCAGCGTCCTGAGTCCCAGGCCTGGCCTGCACCCTACAACCGCCCTCTCTCTCAGCAATGTCCACCCTGAACAGGTGGTTCTAATCCAGCCCAGATGAGTACTAGAGTGAATGAAAACTGCTCCCCTGAGCAGCCAGGAGAGGGTATCCGCCGCTTAAGGGGCAGGTGTGCTCACCTCCCCAATGCCCCCAGAACAGGGGGGTGAATGGGTGACAGAGACAGAAATATCCCTCCCCTCCTCCCAAGGAGGCTCCTGCCTCTGAGTGCCGAGATTCTGCCAGCATCCATGCCCTGCACCCGGGCAGGAGTTCAGAGTACGTGCTATTTACTTACTCCCAGGTTTGCCTTGCCATTGCCTGTCTACGGGCTCTGGGCAGAGGCTTGAGAAGTGCAATGAATTATTAGCATTATAGTCGCTATCAGTTCAGCTTCCCTCGTTCCCTGCACATCAGACAGCGAGGGGACTGTGTGGACTAGTCCTCGGGGCCTGTCCCCCAGCCCAGAGCAGGCGGCTCTCCGCACACTCCTGCCAGGCAGTGGAATGTTCTGAAGGTGACAAAGCATCCGCCGGCGACACCAGTTTGCGGATCAAGCAGCCCCTTCAAAGCAACCGGCTTGGAGCAGCGCGGCCCCTCTCGCCACAGCCCCTCAGAGCTCTTTCAAACCTCAACCCAAAGAGCCTCCCACCCAGGGCAGAGCACTCAGCAGGTTTTGCAAACATTGGCTAATTGATGCTCCAGGTGTGATTATTCGCCCCAGGTCACACAGCAAGACGGGCCGAGCCAGCCTGGAACCCAGAAGGCCTCACTCCTGGGAGCGCCTGTCCGGGGTTGGCGGCGTCCGGCAGGACACCAGCATAGAGCTGATTGGCGTGGACAGTCAGAGGGGCCTCAAGGACCCGCTTCTGCCTCTGCTGATGGAGCGTCCTGGCAGGGCTTGGGAGCAGCTAGCACAGCGCTTCCTCTCCAGCTCACAGGCTGGGGGAGCTCAGGGCCGGTGCTAGGGCCAGGTCTCTCCCGCTTCAAGAGCCCTGGCATCTCTCAGCTAACAGGGGGGTGAGGTGAAGCCGCGTGACCCAGGTCAGCCAGGAGGAAGAGCCGTGGACAGCAACATGGAAAAGGGCGGGGAGGAGGAAGGGCATCCATGCCTGCTCTTCCCGGCCAGGGTGCACCCAGCTCGCTCTGCAGACGCTCCTGGGCTGGGGAACGGCAGGGCGGCTGGACGGCTTTAGCCTTGAGGATGCTCAGAGAGGATGAGCCCAATAAATCCATTTCATTTGGGGCTTTTTAGGCCAGGACTTGTACAGGAGGCAGCTTGGTTAGCCCAGTGCCCCAGCCAGGCCCCCAAGAGCCAGAACTATTACACCAGCCGCCTTCCCTAAGAGCTGAACATTTCCTGGCGCCCTTTGGAAGGCGGCTGATAGCCTGGAGGGACTTTGGAGCCAGGGGCTTGGTACTGTGCAATTCTCCCCCTGCTGCCTCCATCCCTTCCCTGATGGGCTGCTTCTCCCTGTGTCGCTCACTCAGCATCTCTGCCAGGCCCCATGTTCTCCCTTTGTCTCATTCACCCGGCAGAGGGGCCCGCTAGCCGTTGTCCCTTTTTGGTCCTGTCCCACCTCGCAGCTGCCCCGTGCTGGGATGGGAGCAGGGGCAGCTCGGGCTTCATGCACTGTTCATCACACCCTGACCCCAAGACCAGCGTGGGCGTCTCACCACTTTGTTAAGGACAGTGGCAGATGAAGTCGATTTCACAGGCTATGAAACAGTTTCCTTTAGCTCCTGTCTGTCAGATCCACCCGCGAGAGCAGCCCGCGCTCAGGCCGTAAACCTGTTTCACTGCAACATCACAGCTCCCAGCCCTGGTGTGCTTAAAGATAGGCTCGAAGCAGGACCCCAGCGCGGACCGTCTAAAATTGGGAAGGTTCAGCTCCTGATCCATCTTTATTTGCGGGGGGGACGGATGAGGAAAGCTAGGATCTGTATTGGAACATGGCAGCTAAGGGCTATTTGTAGGTAGATCAGGTAAAATACAGGGAGCTGCAGTTGGGGGCAGCTGCCTCTAGCCCCGGTGCTGATTTAAAGCCAGCCCAGCTAGGTCGTGACTGTGGCAGGTATTTGGAGGCCAGCGTGGAATCTCTCTACATTGCTTGTAGGGGCTCCCCACAGCCACAGTGCCTGAGCGACTCACAGACATGATAAATCTGTCACATGGCCCCTGGGAGGTGAGGAACTGTCTGGATCCCCGTTCTACAGTGAAAAAACCCAGGCCTGAAGAAGTTTAACTGACTTGCCCAAGGTCACACAGGGAGTCAGTGGCAGAGCCAGGCACTGTGCTCAGATCTCCTGATCCCCAGTCTGGTGCCTTAACAAGACTAAGCAACCGCCCAGACAGGTAGGCCATTCCAGTCCTGTTGCAGAGAGCGGAAGAGGAGGGCCTGCATTCCTTACATACAGCCTCCTCTGCCGGACCCCAGGTACAATGACCCAGGCAGCATATTCCGGGAAGACCTCTGGGACTGCCAGGAAATAGCGGGTCCAACAAGCCAGGAGGAAAGAAAACTCTTTCCATTGCCATTGGACGTTAGTGGGGAGAAGGGGAACATGACCAGGATGTGCAGGCCTGGCTGGCATAGGAGATGACGCTTTACCAGAAAAGAATTGCTCCACAGACTGAATTATTTATTCTGGCTGTAACTGACCAATCTGACATGATATCCCAGAGAGAGGTCCTTAGCCACCCAAACAAACACTGCCCAGGACAAGCGCCAGGAACTCCAGAGGCATCCGGACTTTAGCCCTTGGGTTAGGATGACCAAGTGTTCCATTGTTATTCCCCCCACCTTGGTCCAGATGTTTCACATTTGCTCTCTGGTCCCCCTATCTTGGGTAGACACGATGGAACCCCCATATAGCCCACCCAGCGTCATTCTGCTGGCTGCTCCCAGCTTTACCGGGAGGGTCTGGGACAGCAACGGACATCAACACTGCTTCCCCCCAACACACATTCTACTTCCCTTCTGCTGCAAAGCAAACTCCCTGCCCCGCAGTGCAAACATCAGCTACCAAGGGAACAAAATGTTAATTACACAGGAAAGCGTTACAAGCAAAACTCAAGCTACACTGACATTAGGAAAGGGCAAGAAAGGAAAACGACCCCTCTACCATCTGTATCTGGGGCTACAATCCATCTGGCAGTTGGGACGCAAGGGGATAGGTATGACCACCTAGAAATCACCGAGAAAAAGGATCAAGGAAGGTTTTCTTTAATTTTTAAATTGGACACTAGGTGGAAGAACAAAACATCTCAGGCCAGATTCTGATGGAGGTTACACTGGCATAAATCGAGTCACTGCCTTGAAGTGAATGGGGTTACATGGGTGTAAGGCCTGATCCAATGCCAATTGAAAAAATACCTTTTGGTTTAATGGCACAGGAACCTGTGTGTTGAATCTCGTCCCTTCTCCTCTTTTGGACAGTTTTGGGTCTGTTTAGATGGGAAGGGACCTGTGTTTACAGCACAGAGGTGCCATAAACATAACACTTAGGATTAACGTTATTACTAATAACAATGATTCCGTTACTAGGTAAGAGCCCCAAGAGACATCTTTAACTTTTGCTTTCAAGTATCAGAGTCAGACCCTGTTCAGCCAGTTCAGCAGGGAGGATGCAGGCGTACCAGCTGGATCACACCATTGATTGCTAGGTTTTTTTGCCCCAAAACCCTTTGCTCATTAATGGGACTGGCTGGGAATTTTCTGCCAAAAGCGCTTTTTTCCATCAGAAAATGCCGATTGAGCAACACCAGACCCGTTCGCAGAAATCTGACGAATCTCCTGATTCAGAAAAATAAAGTTTCAAAATTGGCATTTTCTAAATAGAAAGTTTCATTTTTTTCAGTTCAGAACAACTTTGTTTTGAAATGTTACTTAATTGAGACAAAAAAAAAGTGAAATTGAACCAAAGAAGTTTTGCTCGGTCAGATGCAATTTTGCATCAGTTTGTGAAAACGTCGAGGATTCTCCCACCATACAGGAACCACGCAGGGGTGCAGGGCGTGAGGCTGGAGGAAAGGCAGCTGTCGATAGGTGTCCCTGCCTCTGATGAGCCCCAGCTCCTAGAACGGCCCCTTGCGGGCAAAGGCAGCAGAGTGTTGAACAGAGAAGTCCTGAGGCAGCTCCAGTTTATACCAGGGAGCAGCCTGGCAACCCGAAGGTGCTAGGATTAGCCTAGAATAGCTGTCTTGGCACCCTCTCTGCTTCCTGCACCAAGTGCAGCCTGCCCAGACCAGAGAATCGGAGCTCGGCTCTGCTGTGGATAATGGGGCCCACCAAGTACACCCCGCACCTCCGGACAGGTAAATATGCCCCCACTTTCCAGGCAGAAAACAGAGGCAATGTCCTTAGTGTGCAGAGCTGGGGAGGAGGGAGCTGGTAAATGGAATTGCATTTGTCACGTCCCCATCTCCCCTGGCAAAGATCCACAGCCCAATTCCAGCCTAGGAGCACTTTCAATGGCCTCTGAGCCCCTGGCCTGTGTCTTCTCTCTGCCCTGTCTATGTTTGGTATGAAGCCGATCCCCTCCGGGGAGCCAATCCCAGGCTGCCCCGTCTCCCTGGGTGGAGTCAGGAGAGTGGGGAAGCATAACTACAACTACAGAGCTGTAGAAAGACGAGAAGGGATGTTAACCCTTCCACGGCCACACTGTGCTGTGAACAAGTCTCATGCACCAAAGCACCTCCTCCTCTTTGTCCAGATCCTCCCTTACAGCACCGCAGCTTCTTTGGAGCCCCTCAGATAGGACCTCTGCACATTCCTTCAACACCTCCAGCTCACACCAATCCCCTTGTGTCCTGGCTGCCTTGGGCCTGGGCTGAAAGAGCACCCCTCCCCCAGGGTTGCCAACTCGCACGGTATTTGGGGTAGGTTTTCAAGCCCCAGCTCCTGGACGCATGTGATCAGATGGGACTCTCTGCTTTCAGTTCAACTCAAAAAGTTTCTAGGTTTCGGAGTTGCAAAGAAAAGCTTGAAAACAGGGCCTGAGTGTGACCTAACTGTTCAGAAAATAAAAGGAACCCACCATAGATTATTTGTGAGTTGTGATTATCATCTCATGATTTTTTATTTCTTGGGATCGGCAAAGCTGAGCTCTTGACTTCCGGGGATAATCAGACCAGGGTCTGAATCCAAACCACGTGGCTGTCACCTGGCTTCATAACGGCTCAGGACCCCCCGCTCCTCTGAACTACAGGGGGAATTTTGGCTCCAGACCTCAGCATGGGCCTATTGTTAGGCCTATTCCTGCTCCGTTTGTTCTCCTGGGAACGTAGGAACGACCAGACCAGATCAGACCAGGAAACAATCAAGTTCAGTCTGTCTCTGACTCTCAAGGAGCCTCAGCACCAGCTGCTTCAGATTCAGATGAGAAACCCCTTCAACAGGCACGTCTGCAACAGCAGGCCCAAAAGAAAAGTTACTTTCTAACTCCAGGCACTTAGTGGTTGGTTTATTTCCAGGGACATTTCTATCCCTTTATACAGTAGATCTGATGCAGTTGCAGATACGTTAACCTAAGGGGCTGCTTCTTTGCCCTGTTGGTGCTCATTAATAAATGAAGCTAAGTGCACTACTATGAACTGACGAGTCTATGTGATGCGGGAATCACAGGAGTAACGAGTGCCAATAAAATAAGGACCCCAAAATAAAAGGATATTTGGCCTTTCTGCAGCACCATCCATCCAGTGCTCACAAAGTGCTCTGCAAACACTAACTGATTAGTCCCTTGCTGTTCTCCAGGCTCATTATCAATGCTTTATAGATGGGGAAACTGAGGCACAAATGGGGTACGTTACCTGTCCAAGGACACAAATCAAGATCTGTGCTAGAGCCAGGATTGGAACTAAGGAGAGAAAGAGACGAGCCATGGAGGTTATGTGATTTGCCCAAGGTCAGTATCAGAGCCAGGGAAAGAACCCAGGAGTCCCACTCTCACTCACTAGTTCTAACCACACCCCTTTTCAGTCATATTTCCCATACTTAGATAGTGCCAACAGTGCCCTAGGCACTCAGTAGACAAGAATGAAGACCAGGTCCCTGCCCCGAAGACCTTGCAATCTCAACACATTCCAATGAAAAATCCCTATTTTCTGGTTCAAGACAACTTTTTGTTTCAAAGTATAAACTAATTATAGTCAAAACAAACAAACAATGGCTAAAATCAAAACAAAATGTTTCAAAATGTTTGAAGCACAACTTTTTGCTTGACCCAAACCATTTTTCTTCTGGTCACCAGTTCATGAAAATATTTCAGATTTCAACCTTTCATCCCAAATCGGGCTGGGAAAATATTTTGATATCTCAACAAATATTGTGGATGGGAAAACCATTTCCCATCCAGCCAAACAACATATTTCAAATCCACTCTTTTGTTCCAATTGGATAGGATATCCCTCTCCACTTCCTGTTCTAAACAGCTGCCGTGTGTGCTGGTAGATAGCTGCTTTGCTTCACCCAAGTAGCAGCAAGTGAAGAAATCTGTAATACTTCCTCATAGACATCAAGGAATTAATGGGCCACTACCAGTATCAACTCCAGCACTCACAGGGAGGACTAAAACCCTGTCCCTCCCTCAGACACAACAACATCATATTGAAACAAGATAACAGCTTAGGACTGAGCTAAAGCTACACCACTTCCTATTGGTGGAGGTGCTGCCTACACTGATCCTTAAAGACCCTAATGCTTTGGGATCCCTTGGGATGAAAGTGATAAAACAGGGAGCAGCTGCTGCTGTTCACATGGGTAAGTTTCTAGATGCAGAGATCTGGGTTTTCGTGGTTGCTGTCAAACGTTCCCGCAGCTCGGGTGTCCCTGACGAATGGTGCAATCCAAGCCTGGAGAAGTTCAACTTCTTACACTTGTTTACAGTCTAATTATTTAAACACACAAAATAGGGGTTTCCAACTGAGTGTTAAGTTCATCCACTGTGTGGCTCGAGTCATTCAGCCAGCTCCTCAAAGGTGCTTTCCCTATTCAAGCACTGGGAGCTAGGAGGCCACGAGCAAAGTCTGCTTCCCAGGCAATGAGAGGGATGCAGAATTCTAACCTCAACATCGTCAATATCCCTCCTGCCTATTCCCCATCCACCAGAAGATCTCAGAGCAACATGTCAAAACCCCTATAAATTGGCTCATCCTCTTCTCGCAGCCAGGGCCACTGAGGCGCCGAGCAGGTAAACTGCTTGCCCAATTAAATCTGTAGCTGAGCTGAGGCTGGAATTGAAATCTGTTGACGTGGGCTTGAACGGTTTCCTCTATTAACACGGCGCATGGAACCCCAAAAGCAGAGGGGGTGGCGACAGCCAAGGGAAAAGAAAGTTCAGAACGAGAAAGCAATTTACTTTTAACAGCACATTCTATCCCTGGACATTAGGATTGGACACTAGACTGCCTGACTTCTCTTCCTGATGCCTTTTGCGCACCGTGCCTCGGTTTCCCCATCTGTAAAGTAGGGATGCAAGCTACCTAACCACACAGGACTGTGCTGTGAGGGTTAATTGCTCGGTGTTTGTAAAGTGCTCTGTACCAAGGATTGGTCTAGTCCTCCTGATTCTGGAGCCAAGACTGGATCCTCTTTGGGGCAGGGACTGGCTCTGTAGCACCCAGCACAATGGGGCCCTGCTCTTGGCTGGAGCCTGTAAATGCTACTACAGTACAAAGCACCTTGAGTCAGGCACACAAAATCAGTGGCTGCTTCCGAAAAGGTTGGCCGTGATATACGAAGCCCTCTGGGCAGCCACCCGTGGGGAAGGGGCAAGACTTAGTCTCTCCTGGCAAGGGCAATCCATTACCTATGCCCATGACCAATGCCGGGGAGAGCTCCTGGTCTATGCCCATGGTTAGGGGTGAGGACAAGCACACAGGACACACACTAGAGCATGGGTGGAGTTGGGGAGGGGCATGGGGGGTATTGCTCCCTCCAAAATGCAAGCCTCGAGCAGGTGTGGAATTTGACCCCATTGGCCTGGCTGGAGCTGCCCCCCAAACCTAGAAGTCAAACTACACCTACGACCTAAGGCTTAGGGAATCCCACCTTCCCCCACCCATCCTACTGCTGGGGCGAGAGTCTTCAGAGCACTCTGCCAGCCGGGCAGATCTCAGCCCTCTCCCATTCCTCCTCCTCACCCCACCAGCCCCAGAGCCTTCCTGCCCCTCCACTCCACCCTCTGCCTCGCCAGGGCTCCGGCACATCACTACAGGGCATTTTCCACCCCACAGGGAGAGCTGAGCCTTCACACGCTTGGCTGTGATCTACTTGGCGACTGCATCTTTGACCTACAAAGCCCAGGCTGGTCTTTGTCCCCACCGCCCCTCCAGCGCCACACGAACAAACCTTCAGCGAATCACAAGCTGGGATCTTTGGACTCCGGTGGCCTGAGCCGTGCAGAGTTTGATTACCATGGCCCAGCGTGGCAAAGCTTCTACCCTGTAACGTGGGGTCAGGACAGCAGCAGGCGCTTCCACCCAAATACCCGGGTGGCCAATAAACAAACCGCAGCCCGATCTCACTGGAGATAAACTGTGCGGGTCACTGTACACATGGGCCTCTGGGACAGGTGGAAGGACAAAGGGCAACGTCCCCACGCAGAGGGGGGTCAGCGTGATAAGGGTGGGCTCTGAAGAGGATTCCCAGCAACGCTCTGCTGCCCCTCCCCAGCCCCCTTTGCCCGAACTGTGAGTCAATCAGAACCACGGAAACATAAGCAAATTCTCTATTGACAGGCGTCAGCATTGCGTCCTCTCGCTCCCGGAGCCAGCACCACTCGGGAACGGCTCAGGAGGCGGGAGGACCTTTATGCAGCTCAGGTACCACAGGAAGGTGCCCTAGAAATGAGAAGGGTGACCAGTCAGCAAATGTGAAAAATCAGGGCAGGGGGGTGGGGTGGGGGGGCAATAGGAGCCTGTATAAGAAAAAGATCCAAAACTTGGGACTGTCCCTATAAAATGGGGACATGTGGTCCCCCTAGCTGTGAGCTCTTTGGCCACAGACTGTCTCTCGCTGTGCAGCACCTGGCGTAATGGGGCCCAATCTCAGGCCAGTCCTGCAGGCACTACCGCATACAACCACCAGGCTCGAACAGGCCAGCAACAAGCATCCCAGTCCCTTCAGCCTAAGCAAGAGACACTGCCAGCACTATGGGGTCGATGGTGGGACAAGGGCTGGAGAAAGGGCTTCCACGCTCCGAGCCTGCAGGCTGTGAGGGGTCCTATCAGGAGGAGAAATGAGCACATGGCCAGGTGGCAAAGTTTCTACCCCGTAATGCGGGGTCAGAAAAGCAGCAGGCGCTTCCACCCAAATACCCGGCTGGCCAATAAACAAACCGCAGCCCGATCTCACCGGAGATAAACTGTGCGGGTCACTGTACACATGGGCCTCTGGGACAGGTGGAAGGACAAAGGATGTTGGAGAGACAACACCCCCGGGTACAAAACGCAGCAGTGAAAAGGAAGGTACTTGGAATCCCATCCCAGCTAGAGGGTGACCAGATAGCAAGTGTGAAAAATCGGGACACTTTTTTTTTTCAGGGTGTGGGATATAGAAGACAAAGTCCCTAATATCGGGACGCCTGGTCACCCCAGACAGCGACTGCCACGCCCAGCACCAGCCCATCCCAACCTGTGCCCCGCCCCACCCCGGTCTGTGCTGGGGTCCTTTTTCTACATTCAGATGGTCTGTATGCACAAACACACACAGGCTCCAGACCCACGCGGGCACCCATCCATTCACATGTATTTGCACACATACACACACACACACCTGATCCTTCCAGACAGGCCTTTTTACCTCAAGCCCTTACCCTCTGATGGTGGGGGGGTGTAGGGTGTGACATGAGTTTGGTGGGTCTCAGCCTAGTTCTGAGAGGCCAAGCCCACCTCCCAGATTGTACCACCCCAGTTCACATACCTGGCTCCCCTTGCTGCACAACTCAGCAGAGAGCCTAAGGCTTAGTGTGCCATGGAGACAGAACTCCCCTCTCAGCCCTAGAGGGGTCTCTGCAGAACAGGGATGACGCACAAGAGGGGCAGTGTGATGTGTGGAGGAGTCTGCCATGCCACTGCCTGGGCCATCACCGTTCTAGGGATGAAACGGAGACGTCAACCAATCTGGCACAGGCAGTATTAATATTACGTCATTTCTACTGCAGCGGTGCCCAGAGCCCTAGACCAGAATGGGGACCCATTATACTAGACTCTGCACACGCACAAGGGAAGATGCTGCAGAGATTACAGTCTAAAGCCCTGATCCTGCAGTGTGATGGGCCCACTTGGATCCACCATGGACCAGGGTCTGCTGGGAGGCATCACAGCACAGGAATTCTACCATCACCCCACTGTGACATCCCATAGCCTATCTCAGAGGGGCCCCTGGACGCCCGTGCCCCCTCGCTGGTCAATCCGTCCGTCCATCTCTTGGAAAAAAGATCAGCATGGAAACGGAGCCAAGCTGGGTTTCAACCCTGGGAAATCACCATGATAAGAGGGGAAACGTAATCCCCAGTTGACTTGAAAAATAAATCCTTGAGCCTGCTTGAACCAAAAGCTCCATGTGTGCCTGTGAAGAGGAAGTTTTCTTCCCAGCTGCATGCTTTCCATCAGCTGAGTTCTCACAACCCAGAATCTGTATCCGCGCTGGATTGCCGGGGGAGAGCTATGGCCACGGTGCTAAAAACAGCCGCATAACGGCCCAGTTGTTCCCCGGCACGGCTGTAACAATACGTGACAACAGTGCAGAGAGCAGCAAGTTGTTATGGCCCCACTGGGCAGGTTCCGGAAAGGAGCAGGGGAGGGTCAAAACTTCTCCCCCTCCCCTTACATTTTGCTGAAAGGAAGTTTGATCCTGGTACTATGGATGTCAACAGCCAAACGGCAGCAATTGCTGGGTGGGCAGGTGTTTCCAACTCATGTCAGGTTTGTGCCTCAGTTTCCCCATCTGTAAAACGGAGATAATGAGATCGCCTTTGTAAGATCTGTCAATGAAAAGTGCTCTATAAAGAGCTAGGCATTATGATGATGATGATGATTACTACATCCATTTTCACTTTCCTTTGAAATGGGCTCATTTCCTAGATTGTTAAAGAGAACCCAGCCCACGTCATCCTTTGATGTCCTGGGTAACTGAAATCTCACTGTCATTTAAGGCTGTCACAGGGTGAAATGTTCTGAGCTAAGGAAGTGGCGGGAGCATTTCATAGCAGAGAATAAAGAATTTGAACTTAAGTATGTTCAGAACCCCTCCCGTTCCTGCCCTGTCTCTCCTTCTCTCGTCACCTCAAGGTTCCATCACCACGACAACCAAATACACAACACTCCCCCCAAAAGAATCCCACTTACACCTGATGACCACAATAAAAGAAGCATTTGGCCACAAAAATCTAGGCTCCACTGCAGTTAAAAGGAGAATTGCAAGTGAAACTAACAGGCTTTTTGAGGAAACCGCACCCGAGAACATGGACAACATTCCAGTCAGGTCTTGCAGTTAGCAAAAATTCAAAAGAACGACTGTGGAAGACGAGGGCACAGTTAGCGGCTGACGTCAGGTGGAAATTCTAGCTTTGCAGAGCTAAAAGACAGAAACATGAATCTCTCAGAAGCCACCTGCTAGCCCCCGACAGGTGCTCAGAGTGCGGAACGTGATCAGCGGTTGCAGAGCAGTAATGCCTTGGGATGTTGCAAAGTCACATCCTACCCTTTTCCCAGAAACAGTTCTCTAAATTCCTCTGCACAGTCGGGCTGCAGCCTCACTGACAGGGTGACTAGATGTCCTGATTTTATAGGGACAGTCCCAATTTTTGGGTCTTTGTCTTATATAGGCTTCTATTACCCCCCCACCCCATCCCAATTTTTTAAACTCTTTGTCTGGTCACCCTATTCACTGAGAAGGAAAGAAGCGGAAACCAGTTGTCATGGGCATTTTAGGGGAAATATTCCTAAAGGAGTTAATGCTTAAAACCCCTAGTTTTTTTGACATTGGGATTCTTCCGAGTAAAAAAGAAAGCCATGCAGACATAGTCAATGGATTTGTGAGATGTATGTATGTGTTGGCTGGTGGTTAGAGGGGGGACCAGAAGCCAGGACTCCAGGGTTCTATTCCTGGGTTGTGGGAGGAGGCCTGGGATCTGGTGGTCAGAAGAGAAGGGGATGAATTGGCAATCAGGGACTCCTAGATTCTATTCCTGATTCTGCCCCACTGATTCCATGCCAAAGTCGTTTAATGCCTCCTTTTACTCACCAGCACAATTAGAAGGATCCATTCCAAGCTCACATGGGAGGAATAGTGAGCAGCTGTTAGGGCTGAGGACTGCAGGACACCTGGACGGATGAGAGGATTCCACCTTAGGCATTTCTCCAGCACCATTCATGGGACATCTAGGCACCAAGGTCAGAAAGGAGAATTGCATTATTCCATCTGCAAAGGTCACCCGCTCTCTAGCATGTCTTGTTTTACCTTGCTGCTGTCGGTCTGTTAGAAACCTCTCTGGACCCTGTGCTTCTGCCGTGGTCACCGAACAGAGGCTTGTGTGAACGGGTGGATCAGATATTAGGCCTTAAAGAAGGTTTGGCTCATTTGACATATGAAAAAGCTCTCAAATGCAATGTGATGGCAGTGTTTGATGGCCCATGGATACAGTTTACTTGCTAAGACAAACGCAACAGGTAAAGCAGAACTGGAGCAGAGCAGATGGGACAAGGAAACATCTGCTGGGGCCTAAGAATTCCCTAATTGCTAATTTCTACCTTCCACAGCCAGAAAGCATTTTTCACGGAGGCTGGAAAAAGCTGGTGGGTTGGCAATAGGGTAAGAAAACCCTTAACTAGCTCACAGGTTTCAATCTGGCCAGGGTGAGCAGTGTTTGAAAGTCACTCTGCAGGACAAGAGAGAGCTACAGGCAGGGAGAGCCTGCAAAGTCTGAGATTTAGGGTCCTCTTCTCTATATCCTTGAGGACTTTAAGGTTTCTCTAGACTTCACAGTTTCATGTAGTGTGACAGTCCTCAGAATCTGCACTAACACAAATTGTCCATGGGAGTCAGACAGTGCAGCACCAAGAAAAAGCTTCCCCTAACATTTCCCACCCATCTTTGTTCCCTAGGTCATATCTTCTTACAGGTTTGGGCTCACCAGTACTTCCTAGTACAGGCATGAAACCCCGACCTAGCCCTGACCAGAGCAACTGCAGGTGAGAAAACTATCACTGCTAATAAATTAAACCACTCCAAACCAATCCACTAGCACTGCTTCTGTTCCACCTGAGACCACTAAAACCCACCCAAACAATTGCACCTGGGACCTTCCATTGAGTCAAATCATTGCCGCAGATGCACAGTGTGGAAAGAGTTGCTCTGGAGATAAATTAAATAAAAGTATTCAAAGCCAAAGAGTCTTACTAAAATGTGACACTTCATAGCAGTGCCCTGTCTTCAAAAAGCAACTAACCCTCCCTTTGAGACAGGTAAGTATGAATATCCCCATGGTATAAATAAAAGGGAACAGTTAAGTGATGTGCCCAAGGCTATCCCCTGTATCAGTGGTTGAGAAGGGATTAGAACTCAGGACTGCCTGGTATTCAGTGCCATACTCAATTCTTTATATAGCTAGGTATTTATGTGGCCCCATCACTGAGGTATCTGACTTTGTGGAACATGTCACTGTTGTGATGTAGTTTGTTAGATGCCCAGAGGCCTTTCCCTTTGGTTTGCCTAAAAATGTGAATTATCCATTTAAGATTAAGCCTAAATTTCTGGATTTATCCAAACTTTCAATTCCATGGGACGCAACAGTGGTTAGAACTGAAGGAACCATTGTTTTCATTTCCATTCTGTGTCAGAAAGAAACACACACACCCCTCCTTAAAATAAAGTTTGGAAGTTTTCAGAAGTGCCTCCCACAGACTAGATTCTCCTACCTGGAGGATTACCTGTGCTGTTCATTGCCTTTGAAGCAGCTGGCCTTGGCCGTTGTCTGAGGACAGGCCATGGGGCCAGGTGGACCCAGTAGGGCCCTTCTTATGCCAGTTGGCTGCAGAGCCTGTGGGGCTAATTCTCCTCTCCCAGGTACAACGTGGGAGAAACCCCAGGGAAGCAGCTGAAGTTCCAGTGGTGTCAATGGAAGAAGAGCCGGTCCCTGGGCCTGGATTATATATATTGCGATTTACACAAGCCGAGTTGGACGGAGGTTGCGGCCTAGAAGAGCCAGTTCTCAGCTGCTCATTTACCAAACAATCTGGGCTGGAGTTTCGCACGCTGAGCGCCTGCCTGGGGCTGAACAGTGGGGCTCGGTCGCGGGGGGGGGGGCGGTTGTGTTGCTCTGAGTCTGTTTCATGCGGGTCTCGCCACGGGCAACGTGAACAGCAGCGAGGGGAGGCCGGGCCCGGGAGGCCGGGCTGGGGGTGTGTCTCTGCAAAAGGGGAGGTGATAGGGAGAGAAATTAAATGCAACCACCCAGCGTAGACACGGCCCATTCATTCATCCCGCTGCGGCCTGGCTCCAGCTCCTTCCAGCCCCCCGCCACGCCTGGAAGCTCGCTGGCTCCCTCCGCAGCGAATCGCGCGGGACCATGGCCAAAGGCAAAGGGGCGGAAAGCGCCTCGTCCACAGGGCTGCTGCAGCCCAGCCTCCTGAAGCAGGACGAGCTCCGGCATGGCAAGGTGCAGGCGGGGAGAGGGGATGGGCGCGGGGGGAGGGATTCCCCGAGGCGGAGCGGAGCCACGGGAAGGGAATCGCGCCTGATGCGGGGGTGGGGGAGGTTTATAAACTTCCCCTCCGGGAGGCAAAGCCCCTGGGGCAGGCGCCAGCCGGAGGGGTAGAAACCGAGCCGGCCGGGAGGATGCGGCTGGACGTACCGGTGTGTACCATCGCCGGCTGCTGGGGGGAGCGCCGGGGCCGAGCCGAGCCGGGTCGGAACCGCGGGGCATGGAGCCGGCGGTTGCTCCTTCGCCCCGGGGCTGCGTGCGTGGGGAAATTCTGCTCGCCCTTAGCCGGGCCCGGGCGCACCCGGCTGGCTGGAGCCCGGGGATCGGGCGCGCCGCTGGCTCCAACCCAAGTTCATTCATCAGAAGCAAGGGCAAACTTTTCTTAAAGGGGCCGCGTCCTTTGTCCCCCAGCTCCGCAGCCGGTTCTCCCTGTCTGGAGGCCGGGGTGTGTGTGTGTCTTGAGGGAGGCACAAGGGAGCCTAAGCCCCTCATGGGTAGAGGGCTTCAAAGAGCTGCTTGGAAACCAATCTTCCCCCCACCCCGCGTCCCCAGCTCACACACCCCTGGCTCAGCTCGGCTCTTTAGGGGCGGGATCGGGGCCGCGCTGGGGCTCGCGGCTCTGGTCGCTGTTGGCCCGAACTCCGGGGCTTTGTTGGCATCACGTTTCAGTCTCTGGACAAAACTCTCCCGGAGCGGGGAGTGGAGTGGGGACGGGGGGCTGTGTTATCGCTTAGTCTCTGGGTGCACCGGGGAATGGTCCAGTGGGCCCCTTATAAACAGGTGGGAGGGGACCCGTCACCCCGCCTGGTAAGTGTGCCAGAGGCGGTGATGACAGTGCGTAAGCAGAGCGCTAAGCACTTTCTATACCACCTGTTATCTCCAGAGAGCTCTGCAAACATCACCTAATCCTCACAACACCCCTGCCAAGTAGGTAAATACCATCCCTTTGATACAAGGTGGGGGGGAAACTGAGGTACTTGC
This sequence comes from Dermatemys mawii, assembly GCA_007922305.1. Taxonomy (NCBI): domain Eukaryota; kingdom Metazoa; phylum Chordata; order Testudines; family Dermatemydidae; genus Dermatemys; species Dermatemys mawii. The sequence continues at coordinate 6,463,327 of ML677388.1, forward strand.
CCAAGGCCACACTGTGAATCACCATCCCAGCTGGCTGTAGCTTTGGGTCCCTGATGCCTGCTTAGCCCTAGGGACAGTAGACTGCCTAGCTAGGGCTGCCACCCCTCCAGAATGGTCCTTGAATCCCCAGGAATGCGTCCAACCCAAATTGGCAACCCTATGCTGACCGGGATTGTCTGATTGGTCGCTTTTATTCCCTGTCTGTCTGTCCATCTCTTGGCCCTTGTCTTTGATTGCAAGCCAGGACTTTTTGTTCCGTTCGTACAGCACCCGGCGCGATGAGGCCCTGCTCCAATAATACGCTGCCTGGTACTACAATTAATAATAATGATTCTCTCCCAACTGTACTACGAGGTTTATTGCCACAGACTTTGTGTTGTGCAAAGTGCTGAACTAGTAACTTCATCCCCAGGGAAGTTGTCGATCGGTCTTTTCCTTGCCATTCCACTTCCCTGTGGGAGAACTCTGCATGGGCCATCAAAGCTCCCTGTTTTAATTTAACCCAAATGCCCCAGAGCTTTCTCTCTCCTCTGTAAGTTTCGATGCAGCTGTAGCTCTAATGTGGCGATGGTGTCAGTTTGCAGAATTAACAACAGCACACGCCTGTCCACAGCGGCTCTAGTAGGTCTCTGTTTTGTTTGCATCCCCTCCCCCGGGGACCCTCATCTCTTAGGTAAGACCCATTTTGCGAAAGGCACACGAACTGGCGGGGTGAGGAGCGGGCGCCCTGGGGTGACTCTCCTGATTCTGAGGCTTTTATTGGGAGACTGAGGAATCCCACACTCATCATCTGTCCCTTGTGCCTGTGGATCATTGTAGGTTCAGAGGTTCTGCCAGACAAGAGAAGCAAATGAAAACCACCCTGGCTTATTCTGTGTGGTGGGCAAACCCAGCCTTCTGTTAGCTGTAAATCTGGAGGTGCTGAGCCTGTGTGTTCACTTAAACAAGCAGTTAGGTACAGTACAGCCTTCCGGAGTATGAGCAGGGGGGAGAATTACTGGATTCTGCTTGGCTCTCCCTTGAATTCCAAGGCCTCTGTTTGACGTTAGGGATCTGGCTAGTTGGGGTGGATTCTGGATTGCGAGAGAGAGAGAGAAATGAGGATCAGGGAATGAAGAGCCTGGGCTGGCCTGTGGGGCTGAGTTTCAGCAGGGGATCTGAGCAATCTGTATTCAGTGCTAGCAAGGCCTTAAAAGCCACTGAATCAGGCTGTTGAAACCCGCTCTCTGTGCTGCCCTTCCTTGGCACGTTCAGTCAGAAACGCTGATTGTTGACCATGGAAGGCAGTAATGTCTAGTGGTAAGAACAGGGGACTGGAAATTAAAGGAGCAGCGTTTGGAAGAGCTGTATATAGCCTGGGATAAGTAGACGCACATTCACTGTGTCCTTGACTGTCAAACCAAAATGTGAGGGGCGGTTCTGTTCTTGAACAAGCGAAGCGGAGACCTGTGGGCAACTCATCTGGAGCGGAGCCTGGAGGGCTGTTTGTAATCTCGGCTGTGGTCCTAGGTGGCAGGTGAATATGGGAGAGTGATTGAGGGAGGGTGAAGCTCCCTACACTTGGTGGTTGTTGGTCCGATTGTCTAAGACCAGATCGACTAAGCTGCTGCCGTTTGTTGTTTTTGCAGAAGGAAAGCAAAGAGAAGCTGTCGGTGTGCAGCAAGCTGTGCTATGCCATCGGCGGCGCCCCCTACCAGATCACTGGCTGTGCCCTGGGATTTTTCCTGCAGATCTACCTGCTGGATGTCGCACAGGTAATTCTTTCAGCCAGGCTGGTTTGCCTGGCGCTTAGTAGCCAGCGTCAGGGTAATACCTGGGGGCTCTGGATGCAAACATGGGATTCTCTTGATCCAAAACGCACCCATTGTGATCCAGCCATCTTATGTGGCTATTTTTACTCCGACGTGATTGCAGGATGAGGAAAGATTTGGGACTTAGCGCTCTTATAGTCTCCCGTCAACGGAAGCGTTGGATGGAGAGAGATGGAGGGAGGTTCCCGGGTGGATTTTTCTATTTGCCCAGCAATGTATAAAACAGAGCAGGTGCCTGATTAGAGAGATGCCCCCAGGCTGTCTGGTTAATGCTGAGGCGCTTCCTTTCCTAGGAGGTGTAGCATTGAGGGCTATAAATGTAAGAGTTTGCCATTGCCTTAATCAGCTGATTCCTGGGAGGCACTTGATGATGATGATGATGATGATGGGGGACATTTAAACACAGGGTGCTCTTGTGATAGGTGAGCTCAGCTGCTGAGAGGCATATGGAGGGAAATCCCCCCCCCCGCACCAAGGGCTTTCCCACACAGTTACTTTCAGTGTTGCATAAAGGAGTCTTAGAATGAGTCTTACAAGTCTCAGCTGAGCTTGTTCCCCCGCTGGCCAGGGCTAGGTCCATTTCAGATGGGCTTGTAGCAGGGAGGATTTCTGCCAAAAAAATTAAAAATGTAAAGGCACTTTTCAAACTTGGGTGCCTGAAGTTCGCCACGTGACCCCTCATTTTCACACCAAGGTGGAAGTAGCTTGGCTGGCAGGGATGGGGATGATGAGTTGCAGAGTACAGAATTCTCATGGAATGCAATCAGAGTTGAGTGCCTTGGGGGAAAAGTGACTGAAATTCAGGTGCCTATATATGGATTTAGGTGCCAAACTTCAAGCGTTCAAGTCAGAAAATTCTGCTCTGCATTTCTAAAATGCTAACAAATTCCCATCCGGAAAAAAGGAAGCATGGCTCAGATTGGAGCGATTTCTTCAGAGGGCTTAGAGCTGGGTTTATAGTTGCTAGCATTGGGAGGCAAGATCTCTTGGGTTTTTACTCCCAGCTTTGACACCCATGTCCTGTGTGACCTTGTGCACTGTTCTGTGCCTCCATTTCCCCATCTGTAAAATGGGATAATACTGACCCATCTCTCTGAGTTTTAAGATTTAACGGCATATGTTATGTACATGCAAAGTATGAGTATTGGCCTAGATGCTCTTCTGCTCCCGGTGCTGATGGAGGGACTGGTGCTAGGACTGGTATCTGCAGATGGATAACTGCTATATATGCCGATGTGATGGATCGGGGGAGGGTTGGCAAGGAAGCCATTGCTAGCCATGTTCGTGTCATGTTCTGGATGTAACTAGGATGGAAAGGTGATGGCTTCTCCCACATCCTTATCTCCAAGTGGGATTGTGGGCAGGCCCAGGGGCAGACTTAGGCTGACACAGGGCACTGGAGGTGTTTAGTTGGTGTCTGTTGCAATGAAATGGCCAAGAGTTTCATGTGGGATGGGATGGACCGAAATCCAGCTGCAGGCTGCCTCTACCTGCCCCTGGGGTAGCCATCACAAAACTGGGGGAGAGGGATCAGATAATTCCCTTGCCTCTGAGCCCCCCTGGAAATGTGGGGAGAAGGGGCCTGTGTGAAAGGTCGAGGCTAAGATGTTCAGGGAAAGCAGTCAGCCTCGTGGTCATGGGGTCCCGGTCTCCTTTCCAAGGCTAGCCAAGTGAATTCTGTCCTCTCTCTTTCTTTCTATAACAGCTGGACCCTTTCTATGCCTCCATCATCCTCTTTGTGGGTCGAGCCTGGGATGCTCTCACCGACCCCATGGTGGGTTTCTTCATCAGTAAAACCCCTTGGAGCCGCCTTGGACGCCTGATGCCCTGGTAAGGGAAGCTTGTTGGAGCTGGGGATTTTGCATCATGGCCTGAGGTTGGGGCTCCGCGTGGACTATCTTGGGTTCCCTCGGACGCAACGGCAGCAGTGCCCTTCCGGGTCTGCTTTAGGATCCCGGGGGCCTTCTCGAGAGCAGAAGCTCGCATTGGCTGCCCTGCATTTGCCAGTTGCACTCCAGCCGGAGAAGTCCAGGAAGGGTTAGTGTTATCCCCGTGTTGCGTGTGGGGAACCAGAGGCGCAGAAAAGGGAAGGGACTTGCCGGAGGTCGCCCAGCGAGTCCCAGCTGGGAATAGATCTCAAGTCCGTGCGTCTGTGTGGTGATCGGAACAGACACTTGGCAGCCAGCGGAAGGCTGAGTAATCCCTACATGGCCTACCCAGTTGTGAAAGATGCCTGAGCTACAAGAAGAGCCCCGAGAGACAAGGAGGGAAACTCTATTTTCTGGGCCTTTGGCCTTTTGCAGCCTCCAAACGGGTGAGAGGGAAGCTTTGTAGTGTGGGAATCGGTGACCCCAGCGACCGATGGTGAAGTGGGCCTCACTCGCCCAAGAATGACTCTCGCTCAGCCCCGTGCTGGAGGTGCCTTGCTGGGGTTATCGACCCCAGTGCGGCTGAGGGTAGGAACTCCCTGGTGTGGGGCGGGGGCAAGGGCTGGCAGCTGCGCCAAGCTCTGTGGCCCTGAGTGATAAGAGCGTGTGTTTCTGGTGGTGGGCATGCTTGGAGTGGGTGGGGGAGAATGGGGGGGGGTCTTTGATGGACCTTCCGGGTGACTTTTTTTCCCTCCCCCCAGATCCCTTGTTACAGAGGTGGCCCCTCCTCTCCTGAGCCCTCAACTGCCTCTTGATAAGTCAGACCCCTGATGGGTTATGGGCTGTGGTCATGCCCACAGGAGATGCCAGTCGTGGCCCAGGATTCCATCGTGCTAGGCGCTGTATAAACACGGGAAGGGAAGTGAGACAAGGGGCTGGCAAGGGCAGATCAAGCTGTTTAAAGTAGGCTGCGGGGGAGGGACACGTGTCTGTAGATTGGCATGTGAATTGTCAGGCGGAAGGCACAGTGTGTTCCTTTGTCGCAGTGCTGGGACACGGGTCATTGGGGTGGGAGGAGGGGAAGGTCCCTCTGGCTTGCGTAGTAATATGCGCACGCACACACATGCACACTTTGCGGCTGGTAAGAAATGTAAGTTGGTGTAACTGGCCCCTCCCCCTGGCAGCTGCTTTTATCTCCACTGCCCTGGCGGGATGGGAAGGAAACGTACAAAGACCCCCCCACCCCTCTTCTCTACTCATGACTGTTCGGTCGCATTAGCAGACCCGCGTGTCTGATCCTCACAGTGTCTGAAAACCCTGCTAGAAATCAGTGGGCACCGGGGCTTCTACCATTGCAGGAACTGAAGCCGCGATGGCAGTGGTGGGGGATTTCCAGGGGCTGTAGCCTGTTCTGAATCCTCCTCTTCTGGGGAGCTTTTAGCTTTCTGTTCTCCGTGGAGCTGGTTTGACCTGGAACGGGAGTGGTCGGCCTGTGACTCCGGAGCCACAAGCGGCTCTTCAGAAGTTAATAGGCACCAACTCTGGGGCTGGAGCTACAGGCGCCAACTTTCCAATGTGCCGGGGGGAGGGGGGGGGGCTCACTGCTCAACCCCTGGCTCTGCCACAGGCCCTGCCCCCACTCCACCCCTTCCCGCCCCCTCCTCTGAGCCTGCATGCCCTTGCTCCTTCCCCTCCCCACCAGAACCTCCTGCATGCCATGAAACAGCTGATCAGGAGGTGCAGGGAGGGAGGATTGGGAGGGCTGCTGGTGGGTGGGAGGTGCTGGGAGCAGGGTGGGGGAGCTGTTGGGGGTGAGGGGCTGCTGACCTATTACTGAGGCTCTTAGGCAATGTATGCTGGTAAATTCTGGCTCCTTCTCAGGCTCAGATTGGCCACCCCTGGCTTGGAAGGATGGAGGTGGGGAGAAGTCTAGACAGAAAGTCGAAGATGGTTCCAACCACCCTCACCCCCGCCCCAGCACACACTGGGCCTGATTATCCTCTCACTTGTGTAAATCGGGAGTAACCCCATTGAAGGCAATGACCTACTGGTGATGTAAACCCGATGTTGCTGAGAACAGAACCAGGTCCTCTGTTTGTCACTTGGGCTGCCCGTTGGACCCTTCTGTCTCCGGGGGACAGAGCTGCAGGGCTTTGCTCAAATATGTGTGTTGCTGGATGCCAGGCTTGGTGCTTTTGTCCAGACTGGTTTCCTGGCAAATCTGCCCTGTACTGGGAATGAAGCAGTTCGGCTGCTGGAAGGTGAGAGCTGTGTGTCTCCGGAGCAGCAGGTGGCTTTGCAGTATTGTCCATCCAGGCCATTCAGGAGGGGGTGATGTGTAGAGCGGCGAAGGGGTGGGGAGGGGGGGCGGCCAAGACTGTTTCTGCTGCACCTGTTACTTCTGCAGCCAGGATCAGTGGGTTGCGGAAAGTCACATGATTTCTGCTGATTCTGTGGTGGGGGGGGGAGAAAGCAACTGGAGACAGGGCCTGAGTTGGCAGTAGCAATACACGTGCTCTTCCCTTGCTAGATGTTCTCACTTTGGAGCGCGGGACTCTAGGCACTTGCACGGACAGGCTACATCCAAGAGAATCAGGGTGTGGAGTGGACAGGAGCTAGATGGTTCAGTGGAGGGAGAGCAGCACCGTCCTTTTCTAGGAGCACAGGTTCTAGTCTGCTGCAGGGTGCTAGCAACTGAAAACTGGGGCTTGTTGGTCTCTGTTGAAGGAGCTGGTCTCGACCTGATTTCATGCAGGCACATCTCTGTGCCCAGAAAACAGCACCACAACAGCACTACGGGGCGGCAGAGAAATTCGGACAGCGTCCGGGGGCTTGATCTCCACCCGCTGCCTCTCCGGGTGAGCACGGAGGCACGTTAGCCATGCGGGGTTCAGAGGCTTGGCCTGCATCTGCCCCGGGGCTAAAGAACTAATGTCCGTCTCCAGGCTGTCGATCTAACACCCGGCAGCACTGCTGAAATGTCAAGAAGAGAAGCGGATGGGGAGATGGGAAGGGGGAAATTAGTGGGACTGGTCCTTTCCCCCACAGGCGGCACTTGCATCCCTCTGCTCCCTGGGATTCTAATGAAAAACAGTGTCCTGGTCTTGTCGCTCTACACCAGGCTTCACACACAGACCAAAAATAGTTTCCCTCCCCACTACACGCATGTTGTGAGGTCTTAGGAATTGGAGGAATGGCTGTGAGCGAACAGTTCTCTGGGTGTGTTCCAAGGCAGAGCTAGCAGAGGGCTGGTCTTTAATTGCTTTGTATTTGAACAGCTAGACATACTTAGTCCTCTGGTGTGCTACAGTCTTGTGCCTTTAAGGGCTGGTCTTCACTAGGGGGTTGGATCGACTGCAGATACGCAACGTGAATAAGGTAGCTGAAGTTGGCATATCTGCAGCCGACTTACCTGCCATCCTCACAGCGGCGCGCTCCCCCATCGACTCCAGCTTGCACCTTTTGGCGAGCTGGAGTTACAGAGTCGACGGGGCACCGCTGGCGATCGATTTATCGCGTCTTGACGAGACGCGATAAATCGATCCCCAAAAGACCGATTGCTACCTCGTGTAGTGAAGACAAGCCCTAAGGGTGGGGGTGGGGAGAACGGTCACAGGGGACTTTCTTTTCATGGCTTTTGTTTGCTCTGTGTCATTGGGAGAGTAGCGGGGTGCCTGACGGTGCCACTTTTTGGTGACCCTAAATAGCTAGAACTCTAGATAATCCCACCAATTTAAACGGGCCTCCCTGTGCATGGGCCCTCTATCGCTGTACCTCAGTTTCCCAATCTGTAAAATCAGAATGATACTGAATGTTTTCATCTATATATAGCCCTGAGATCTCTGCCCCGTTAGTCTGAACGACTTGCTTTTAATGAGCCCTGATCACCCATCAAGGTCCTCTTATAACCCGCTTCATAAACAAGGAATGTATTAGTAACTATCCTAAATATCCCTCTCAGCTGTGCCCTTTTAATCTGTGGAATAAGGTTCACCTGGTGGGTCCATCTGGCTGTAATTCTGCTGCGTGTGTGGACAAGGCGCGGTGCTTATGTCCCTGGAATCCAGGGTAAATTTGTGGCTACACAATGGCTTGGTAGTTCACTTACCAAAATTTAAAAAAAAGCCCCTCTCTGATGCCCTCTTATTATAAATTTGGTCTCTTAAACTTGGATTGCCCATATGCTCTCCACGCCCCCGAATTCATCCCACGTGGATTCCCTTCTCTGTTCACGGAAGTCACCCTACAGCTGGGCCCAGCCAGCGATCTGCTCACTCTGTCTTGCCCTGCCACGCTCTCATTTTTTCTGGGGGAATATTTGGGCTCTCCACACTCCGTATATTTAAGAGGCCCTGTTGCAAACCTCAGCTGCAGCTCACTCAAGGTCCTGTGTCCCAGCCCCAGAGTGTGGCTCGGGAAATGATTCTGCTCAAGCTGAGGAAACAGTTAAAGATTAAGGGCGGGGTGTGTGTGTGTGCCGCGTTTAGAGGAACATGCCACCCGCACTTGGCCAATGGGGAGGCAGGGCGTGCGGCATAGCATGGTCTAGTGTGTTTCAGATGTCTCAGCTAATTGCCACAGTCCTACTCACGGGTTACTAGGAGTCAGTCTCCTGGCTGGAAGCCACAGCATGAGTGGTGGCTGGGGGTGGGAGGCAGGGTGAGCTGATCGCCTGATTCCTTAGCTACACAGGCCACGCACGTGGCTCTGATCCCAGATGTCCGAGCAGGGGGCGGGGGGGGGGGGGAGGCATATACCCTTGTTTGTAACCTTGTAGCACACCCCTGTCCTATAGCTTGGGTGCCCCCTCCGCAGCAGGCGTGGGAACATGCTGGCGCCTGCAGCTTCGGATCTGCATAAAAGTTTATGGAAACTCTGAATGACTCAACGTGCGGGGACGCAATGGAAGAGGAGTGGCTGCAGGGCTCTGTGCTTTCTACTGCTTCCTGGGCTCGTCATCACACACATCCCCCCAGTGGAAATGACTGATGCAGGGAAAAATGTGAATGTCGGGTCATGTATTTCCCCCTCTCTCCCCCCTGTGCGGCTGCTGTACGGCGTGTCTCACATCCCGGGAGTTAACTTGAACTCCGTGCCTCGCCCTGTCAGTCCAGAAAGGAAAGAGACCCGTTCTCTCCATACCACGGGAAAAAATAAATCCTGATCCGCTCTCGAACCCCGCAGGGATTGTAAACGCCACAAGGCGGGGACTGTCAATCGGCAAGGACAAAACCTAGCCCAGTGGGGCACTGAGTCTGACAGAGGCTTCTAGGCCGTCCCACAGCCTGAGTGTTCGGCTCCATTTCCCCATGGGACTGATCTAGTCCTAGCTGCAACATTCGGGGCAGGGGTCGCTTTACTCCAAAGAAGAAACTGCTTCTCTCCCCCCTAGTCCATTATTGGGGGGGCCTTTCAGGTCTTCCCACAAAAAATGGGATGGGTCAAGGTACTGAATTCCTGCTGTTGGGGGATTCTGCTAGTCTCTTGCCATGTGGGTTCTTGCTGGTGGCTTGTCAGAGGGGTATCCTCCCTCCGAACCAGCTTCCCCCCGCCCCTTCCCACTCCTCTCTGGATACAGTGATCCTGAATGGAAACGGGAAAGACCTTATCCCTGTTATGGTCTGAACTCCATCGGGCCCCTGGGAGCGGTCTGGCTGTCCCCACTGTGCAGGTGACATTTGGGTGGGGACAAATCCCTCCCTTGGCGTGATTGTGAAGGGGGAGGACCCCCACCGTGGCCCTTCTCCTGATGTGGGGAGTCTCCTTTGCTCTCTATGTCAGGTTTACGCTGGAGTGATTTTAATCTCCATTTAATTAGCCGCCCATTAACATTAGCGCCTTTGTAAACGCTGGATGCTCCCCAAGCACCCGTTCCAGGCCACGGTGACGTGTGTGGCTCAGCCCGGCGACAAGGACAAGGGTCTGTGTTGGGGCTGATGGGCCATGCCCAGCCTCTGAGCAGCTGCAGCATTGCCAGGTCGTGCCAGTCTGCTAAGCTGACCCTGCAGGGCAGAGGGGAGGATCTGGGCTCTAAAACCAGCTCCTGGCTCTTTTTCTGACTAGTGGGAAGCAAACCAGCTCCCTGGAGCTCTGCTGGCGGGTACTGTAGGGAGTCGCTCCCGGAGCCAGACGCAGGCTTCCTGCTTTCCAGTCCACTTCCACCTCCCTCTCTCCCGCTTTGGACGGGATCAAAGGAAAGAGCCAGATTCTGGGGTCTGAAGATTAACTCTTCCTTTGCTGAGCAGTGCCGGTCTCTGCTTGGGGAAATGGGCTTTATCCCGCCCTTCCTCCCGCCGGAGGCTTGATTGGCGTGTGTCAAGTACGTTGGAATCCTTGCAGCTCTGCCCTGCTAAGACAAGCCAGGTTGCCCAGCCTCGGGGTGGCTAGGACGTGGAGGGCGGGTTTGCTGCCCAAACTGGTTCCTTCTACCCTTGCTCCTGCAGGCCACTTAGCCAGGAAGGGAGAGGAGGCTGCCGAACAAGTTCTTGCATCTCGGCCTGGGTCGAGCACAGCTTGAGTTGGATGAGAGCCGGGGACAGAAGGAGACGCCAAGACTGTAGATGGGTCCCTGTCCCTTCCTCTTGTACAGACAGGATGGATAGGGCAGGACCCAGGTCCCAGGGGTTTCAGGAGCTCTCGGACACTGATCAGCCTCTGCTGGGAAACACCCCCAGCTGCATGTGCTGTTTTGTAATGGTAGCATATAGAGTCTTAACTGGGATCAGAGCCCCGTTGTGGTCTACAAAAGTAGGTGATGGTCCAGAGTGCTTACAAGCAAAATCATTTCATCTTGGTCTGTGGGAGCAGATGGGTTCTCAGCTCTTTGCTGGACCCCATCCCTCCCCCCTTTTCAGCCCCACTTCAATTCACCTCCTCCAAATAGACAAACCGTTGACCCGACATCCCCTCTGATTGTTCGCCTGGCAGCCCCATGCCACTGTAGGCAGGGGATTTAGTCTCCGAGATCAAAGCCTTTCTCTGCAAACCTCAGTCAGCTCTTTATCTCTTGGCTCTTTTCTCTTGTCTCCAATGACCTGGAGTTCTGTACTTTGTTGTGGTTTAAATAGCCCCTTTGTGGAGAGAGCCGTGGGGCTGAGATCAGGGTTACAGCACAGTTTAGAGGGAGCCAGGGGAAAGATTTAAGACCAAGCTTTTTAAAGGAACCTAATGGGGTTTAGGTGCCCCGATCCCTTTGAAATTCAGTGACCATCAGGTGCCTAATTGCACATGGAGTCGTGAGCCAGCTGTCAGGAAGGGGAATCTGCCTGGGAGGTTGAGTCCTCGGCCACACTACAATATTGGGGCATCCTGGGACCTGCATCCTCCCACAAGGCTCGTGGCATTCGGCGATCTCTGGCTTCAGGTTCCCTTGGGGCAGTGAGGTAGAGGCAAGAGGAAAGCATCCATGGGCATGATCCGTCAGGACCCTGTTAGAAGTGCCATGTTCCCACTCTGCCTGAAAAGCTGCTCCTGTTTGATTAGAGAGGCCCATAAGAACAGTTGTATCTTCTGCATTTCTAAGTCCTTATCGCCAAGAAATGAACCAGTGGTCCATCTTGTCCTCTCTCTCTCTCATTCCCCCAAAGGATCATCTTCTCCACTCCATTCGCTGTGATCTCCTACTTCCTGGTATGGTTTGTGCCAGACATCTCGAGTGGCCAAGTGATGTGGTACCTTCTCTTCTACTGCATGTTCCAGACCCTTGTGACAGTGAGTCCGCCCTCCATGCACGCAACTGGGCTCCTTTTGGGGGGGTGGGGGGGAATGGGGGGAGGAGGCCAACCTTTTCTCACCTGCCTGACGGAGCCAAGGAGTGGTGCCCCAATGACAAGATTGGCATAAGCAGCCCTGAAAGGTGTGAGAGGCTAACAGCATCCGTAAAGGCTGTCCTTGGACCGCCAGTGTCATCTGGCTTCCCCACAGTCCTGATTCTACAATTCTGACATGCCTCTGGCCATGGGGTCGGCTGGTTGGCTGATCTGCTGCGGGGACTGGAGAGGCGAGACAAGTCATAGCTCATCTTCTTCCCCCTCCAGCAGTTTGGGGGACCTCCCCTACAAGACCAGCCCTGGGTGAGGTGGAGTGAGGATTCCCATTTATTCTTCTATGTAGTCTGTACCTGGATGGAATTTTCTTCCGTCAAAAGACTCTTCCAACCCACTTGACCCATGGCCTGCTGTCAGCATCTCACTCTGGTCTAGAAGATGAATTCCCTTGACCTCCATGAATGTCTTTGCACCAAAGGGTTAACTTTCTCTCCCCCTCTGCCCTGCTTCTCCTTGCAGTGTTTCCACGTTCCCTATTCAGCACTCACTATGTTCATCAGCAGAGAGCAGAGCGAACGGGATTCCGCTACCGCCTACCGTAAGAGCCTTTCCCATCTCCCTTACAACTGCAGCGTCCACGCTTTCCCCTGCCACAGCTTGGGTGCAGCCGCAGAACTCTATGTGCTCCCAGGGTTTGATTGCGGGTCACTGGGAGGCAGCAGGTTTCTCCATGACACACCCTGTCCACTGTGCAGGCATTGGGGTGGGGGAGGGGGTGGGGGTGTCCCTTGCAAGATGTGTGCAAGACCCTCTCCTGGTGTACAGCCGTGTGTCAACGCGTGTTTGCCCGTGTACACGTTGGCAATGAGGATCCCGTTGTGAAAGTCTTCCAAAGCTGCCTGCACCTCTTGAGCATTGCAGCTCTCGCAGCCACCAGATCCTTGGTTAATGCCCATGTCTACCCAGCCCTGTGGCATGAGTCTGTCTGGATGGGACCCTGGCTGGCATCACTTGATGGGATGTGTCAAAATCCAGATGTTTGCCTCTGGAGGAGCAGGCGTTAGAAACCGCTCTCCTCGCTCTCTCGGGCCGGGGCGTTGACGCGGTAATGACCCGCCTGGCTCCTCTGTCCAGGTATGACTGTGGAGGTGCTGGGCACCGTGCTGGGCACGGCCATCCAGGGGCAGATCGTGGGCCAGGTGGACACGCCGTGCATTCAGGACTCCCGCCTCTTGGGCGTCACTAACTCCTCGGTGGCCGTGGAGGAGGTGAACGTCACCCGTGATGCCGGCTCCCTCACAGACACGGTAGGTCTGTGGCCCCCTGGCTGCTCATCCTCCCCTTGTTCAGGGACTCTGCTCTGTCATTGCAGCCTCTCCCACACTGCCTCAGCCGGACTCTGGAGGCAGGAAAGCATGTGGAAAATCATGTGTTGAGTTGCTTTGCCCCACCTCCAGAGAAATCCCTACAGGCTGAGAGTGAGTCCCACTAGCTGCTGTGTAACTAAGGTCCTGCTAGGTATCCCTAAATTCCTATCTTGATGCAACAGGTATGGAGTTGAAATACGGTAGATCCTCATGGGTCATTGGAACTGGAGTCTGTTGCAGAAGCAAATCCAGGTGTCTATAGGATGCACGGTCCCTTCGTTGATGGTGGGAACTGGCTGTGGAGAGGGAAGTCCGTCATTCAGGATCCCCTGGCATTATGGGGGGTGGAGCAGGGAGCTTTTTGATGCAGCTCCATAGTGCAGCATAGCTGTCCCACCCCGGTCTGCGGCGAGAGCTCCGTCCAGTTCCGATGGCGCACGCATGACCTGGGCCACCCCGTTGCCTGGAGCTCCCCAAGATAGGCTGGTAGAAGCGGCCTGGAGGAGCGGCCTCACTAACCGGATCTGCCTGCGTCTTGCACAGAGAAATGCCTACATGATCGCAGCGGGAGTCATTGGTGGGATCTACATCCTCTGTGCCGTCGTCCTGTTTCTGGGCGTGCGGGAGAAGCGAGGTGAGTGCGGGACAGGGAGGGAGTCCTGTCCTTTACGCTGGCATTTGCAATGTCCAGAGCCCAAGCAACAGGCCAGGCTGGACCCTGTATGTGGGTCATCTCGCCTGTTTCGGAGGGGTTAGAACAGAGGGGTTAGAACAGTGGGTCCTTAGCCATATGCATAGGAGCAGATGATAGTGTTTTATGCTGCTCTTTTGAAATGGGCCCCATTGTGAGCCAAGTGCCTTTGGACTGAAGTCATCCTGGCCGTTCAAACCTGAGCTGTGTTCTTCAAACAGCCCCTCCCCTGGCAGGCCCTCTCCCTGCTATGCTAACCGAACACACCCCCAGGCTGGCTCCCAACCCTGCTCTTAAGCAGTTAGTTCAGATCTGGGAAGGAAGCTCAGCGCTGCATGAACTGGGGACACTGCCAGTCTTGTAGCGTCTGCTCCAAACCAACATGTTCCAGGCTGCAGAGCAGAGAACAGGGCACTTGTTACACAGATGAAGCCCTGGAGTGCGGGGGGTTAGGGTTCCATTCAAGAGTGTAGGCTGGGGAGGGGTGTACAGTGTGAATGCAAAGCCCTGTCCTGGGGTTCTTGCCTTAGTTTCTTCACCCAGCTCGATGCCCAGATCCCAGCTCTCCCTGGGAGTCGAAGCACTTGCCGCTCTCACTCCTCTCTTCCCGGCTGGTGCCGTTGACACCTGCTTATTGTCCAAACCTAGGGTGAGAGGGAGTCGAGGTTAATGTAAACCACAATGAGTACAGAGTGGGGGTGGGGCACACGCAGCTTCAGAGACCCATTTCTAGTGTGTAAACCTCCATGGCATGTCTCACTGGAGAATCTCGAGGGGACCCTGTTAATGCAGGAAACCACCTGGGAGAACGTGTCTTCCTGCTCAGTCTTTACCCGTGTCAATGTTTTGCTGCCTGGCTTTGTCTGACAAGGTCTAGCCTTCAAGATACTGGCTGGACTCTAACAATGCGGACTGGGATTTATTTCTGAGCCCACTCTCCCCACCCTTAACAGGACACCTGCACTGGAGCAGCGTTCTACTGATCATGGGACAAAGGGGAGCAGAGATCTGGGTGCTGGGGACTTTAGAATTTTAGTCACAGCTCTGCCACTGGCTTGCTGTGTAGCCTTGGGTGAATCACTTAACTGGTCTGTGCCTCCGTTTCCCTATCTCTAAAACAGAGAGTGGTGAGGATGAGTGGCTGTCTTGCTGTACTTGGGAAAGATCACTGTTACGGGGGTTGGGGAGGTGCCGAGGCTGGCTAATTCTGAGTCTCAGTGGTGCCTTTTTCATACCCAGTGTACTGCAGGACTGGGCTTCCTGTCTGTTAGCACTGGGGCCCATTATGCCAGGGTCCCTTTAGTAAGGTCTCTAATCACCTGTTGGTCCTGCTCTGCTCTCCAGATGCCTCTGGGCTCCAGTCGGATGGGCCCATCTCTTTCTTCCGGGGGCTGAAGTTGGTGATGAAGCACGGTGCCTACATCAAGCTGATTACTGGCTTCCTCTTCACCTCGCTAGCCTTCATGGTGAGGAACTGCCTGGGGAGGGAGAAGGTGGTTAGAGCCCCACCTGGAGCGGGGAGGAAATGCATACAGGAAATGCATAACTGGCTGAGGACTGTCAGCTGGACCTGCAGGAGAGCAAAGGGGGTCAAATACCAGAAATCTGCACAGAGGCAGATAACATCAAGGCCTGTGGTGGGCTGTCCGCTCTGATGGGAGGTGAAATAGCGCTTCTCTTCGTGCTGCTGGTAAACATGGATTGTGCCTGCTCACCCTTTAACTCTGCTCAGAAGACTGAGAGAATCCGGATTCCATCTTCCTCCTGTCTCCAGCACCCTTCTGCCATAGCTACCGGTCCCTTCCTGTCCGCTTGGAGGCATGGCATGAGTACTGGAGCCTGTCCTCCTGTGACCTAGACTGGTTAGCCCTCCTTTGGCCCTGCCACTCTTCTGGCCTGGGTCTTGTTTACGGATGTGTCAGAGAGGGAATTCCTGAGGGCAGGGGGTGATGGAATCTTACACCTGCATGCTGAGCCCCCTTGGAGGGAGGGGTGTGTGGGGCGGGGAATTTCCCTCAAGCTACAATACACTCAAGGCCTGCCTACAGCAGTGGGCTGCATTCATACAGCAGTGGGCTGCATTCATACAGC
>ML677388.1:6478930-6491828 GCA_007922305.1 Dermatemys mawii
ACAGCAGTGGGCTGCATTCATACAGCAGTGGGCTGCATTCATACAGCCCCCCAGCCCTGAGTACATCTGTGCCCTGGGTCCAGCTAGAACATTTTAGTGTTTTCCCTGGGGGGTGGGCCTGGGGGCTGCAGGGAATCTGGTTTCTCCATGCGGGGCTGTTCTGTGCATTTCCCCCTGGAAGGAGGAATCACCCTGTTCCGTTCTGCTCTGCTGACCGCCCGTGTTTATTTCCTTCCCCAGCTGCTGGAAGGGAACTTTGCCTTGTTTTGTACCTACACCCTGGGATTCCGCAACGAATTCCAGAACATCCTCCTGGCCATCATGGTACGTACATGGCACCCCTGGGCTAGGCAGGCTGTCAGCTCTTAGAGGTAGTGAGACTGTCTGTACAGCACCTAGCACAATGGGGGTCCTGATTTTCTTGTGTCCCTAGACAATACTGTAACAAACATGATGAATGATGATAATCACTGTCCCCTTCACCTAGCTGTCTCCTCTGTCACATACTCAGGACCCCACTAGGCTGGAGACTTGATTGTAGTGGTCTAAGAGCCTAAAGCAGAGATGGCAGGGCCTGAGGTGAGAAGTAGGGTGATGAGGGGAGATCAGGGCTGGAAGAGCCTGGCCTGAGGGGGAAGGCGACTGGAGGTTGCCTCAGGAGTGGGGAGGAGAGGTAACGAGTTACTTAAGGTGGTTCCTGGAAAGACACGGCTAGCTGGCAAGAACAGCGGGTCCTTTGTCTGCATTTGAAGCTGACCGTGAAAAGGGAGAGAATAAAAGCCGCGTAGGCCCTTTGTCCAAACCCTGCCTTTTTTTTCCCTTTCTGCGAGGGGGGAAAAAATGGAGCCCTGAGTGGTGATGGCAGGGAGGTGCTGAATGGAGGGAAAAGAGCGGAGTGTCTGGGAACCCTTTGCACGCTGATAGGGAGTGGGGGAGGGGACCGGGGAGCATTGTGGCATGAAACACTTTGCCCTGCCAGAAAGACTGTGAAAGAAAGAAAGAAAACCCGCCTCTGGCTCTAAGGAAATGCAAGGGCTCGAAAGCAAAGGAGCTAAAGACCAGTCTCCTAGCCGAATGCACCACCCTGGCCCCACAAAGACCTGATGCTGATCATGTGTCTGGCTGCAGCGCGTTAGGTCTCTTCTCTTCTAGGCTGGCTTTCTGCAAGGCAGGGGCCACCTTGCTTCAGAGCAGCCTGGCACAGGCCTCACGACCGTTCCCCAGACCTGGTCCAGAATACTCTTCCAACACTTGCCCTCTGAGGACGAGCTGACAGGGCTTTGCAAGATTGCTTCTGTAAAGGTCCTGGAGCAAGTCTAGGTGGGCTTCGAAAAGGTCCTTTAGAGCCAGGATGGTCTTGTGTCTAGAGCCCTGTGCGGATGAGTGAAAGACCCCAGGGGGCTCCAAACCACAGGCAAAAGAGAATCCAAATTCATCCGTCACGCATCCAGGCCTGACCTCAGGCTGACACCCCAACCAGCTCCATTCCTGCGGCAATAGAGGTTAACACATGTGCGGTGGACAATGCATCTATGGAGACTGGTTGGCCTGAGTCACGTCTCTTTTCCTCTCTCTCTTCATAGCTCTCCGCCACCTTGACTATCCCCCTCTGGCAATGGTTCCTCATGCGCTTTGGGAAGAAAACAGCTGTGTATGTTGGGATCTCGGTGAGTAAGTCTCCTGGAGTCATGGAGAAGGGCAGAGAGTGGTTTGTCGCTGTGCCCCCCGTAGGGAATCCTAGCAAGTGGAGGTGAGGAAAGATCAGAGCAGGGGATCTAAACCTCACCCCTCTAGGCAACAATTCCAAATAGGGTCAGGAGTGATCAGATGTTACCGCCGTCACCCAACGTTCATTCACTGGCCTCTCTCCACTTCTTAGTGATGGGACTTCTTGGTAGTCCCAGTGGAGAGGCCAAGGACCAGCTGGGCCATGGAGACTGAATTATCCTCTGAGCCTAGGACATGGGCCCTCGAAGGCAGGGTGTTGGTGGGACTGTGTTAGAAAGGTTGCGTTAATGCTGCATACTATGCTGTGGGTAAATCCTACCCAAGTGCTGAAACTCGCAGGAGAGGGAAGATGGGGGCAAAAGGCCAGTTGGCTCCTCAGGTCCATCTTGATTATCTGCTGCCTGGCGGGTGAGGTGACCCCTCTGTTCTCTCCTGGCTCCACAGTCTGCCATTCCGTTCCTGATTATAGTTGTCATTCTGGAGAGTAACCTGATCGTCACCTACGTAGCGGCCATTGCAGCTGGCATCAGTGTCGCTGCTGCCTTCCTCTTACCATGGTGAGTGGGCGGCCTCGGGGCTCTGGCAGCCACAGAACTACTATCCCGCGTTCTCTATCACAGCTAGGCCGGTAGACACCTGCTGATGCACAGCTGTGATGTCTGGGCTGATGTCTCTAGTGCTGGGGGTCGGATCCAGGATGAAGAGATTCCTGAGGTCTTGAGCTTCCTCTTGTCAGTACACAGGGCATTATGGGCCTTTTCAGTACAAAGGTGAACCCACAAGTCTCTGCCCCAGGAGAATTCTGTACCGTTATTGGAGGGGAAGTAATTGGAAGTCTGTACGTTGGGAGTGGGAACCTTCCATGTCTCTGCTTTGGAAGGGGAAGTGTGGGCTCCACTGAAGACTCGAGAGTCTCATGAGCCTCTTTCTGAGGCTCACACGCTCTCCTCTCTCATCTCAGGTCCATGCTGCCGGATGTCATAGACGACTTCAACCTCCAACACCCAGAGTCCCGTGGCCATGAAGCTATTTTCTTCTCCTTTTACGTCTTCTTCACCAAGTTCGCCTCTGGGGTGTCTCTGGGGATCTCCACGCTCAGCTTAGAGTGAGTCCTTTCATCTGCCGAGCCTGCAGGCAGCAGGGCTCGTTGGGAGAGCAGGGAGCTGGGCCAGAGAAGGAAGGCTTCTCATACCCTGCTGTCTGGAGCTTCTCCATTTTTAGCCACAAAACCATGAAGGGAATTGGGCTTAGACGTCCAGCAGCTGGCACTGAAGGCAGCTCCCGGGTGTATCTCCCCTGCAGCTACTGTGCTAGGAGGGAGGCTTGTTCCAAGTTTGCAGTTGATAAGCACTAAAAGGAGAAATGTTAGGAACCGGCCTCTCTCTGAGGACCCAGCGTGGTAGTGAATTGAGGCGCTAGCTCTTGCTGTGTCGTTGCTCTCTCTCTCTTTGGTCCATACGCACCCCCGGCCAGAGCACGTCCCAGCCTTCAATTGATTTCTCCTCCCGACACCCCCGGGAACCAGGGCAGTGCTATTGTCCCTCTCTTACAGGCGGGGAACTGAAGCACAGACGGGCTAAGTGACTTGCTCAGGGTCCCACAGGATGTTTGGTGGAGCAGGGAGATCAACCCAAGCCCGAGGCTGACCCCCTCCTCGCTGGGGTGGCTTTTCTCCGTTGTTCCATCGGGGGGATGGAACAGGCAGCAGAGCTGTGAGCTTCTAGATCTTGGTGGCTGTTGGCTTTGGGATTGGAGGAGGTGATGCTCTGTGCTAGATGGAGGAGGGTTGATGTGATGCGAACGCTGGCTCAGGAGGAATTCCCTGGGAATCCTGCTCTGTCTCCTGGCCGTTCTTCCCCTCTGAGGTACCTCTGGAGAGCTAGGACTGGGCTGGTGTGGAGAGAGGAGGTTGGTAATAGCTTCATGCACTTCCCTTGCTTGACAGTTCCTGTTCTCTTAGCTTTGCAGGATACAAGACCCGGGGCTGCTCCCAGCCTGAGGAGGTGAAATTCACACTGAAGATGCTGGTTTCAGCAGCCCCAGTAGGGCTGATCCTGCTGGGCCTGCTCCTATTCAAGCTGTACCCCATCGATGAGGACAAGCGGAAGAAAAACAAGAAGGCCCTGCAGGATTTAAGGTAAGGGCCGGCCCGGTCCTCTCTCTGCTGCAGGGGAAGGACTGCACTCATGGGTTGGGCAAGTCCCAGCAGAGAGCGATGAGGCAGGTCCACTGTTCTCACTAGAGCCCTGACCTGTTGGAATGCTGGGAGAACCTGCCCTGGCTTCGCAGGTCACTGGGAGGCTGAGGAAGGTGCCTAGTCCATCAGTCCATATGGGGCTGACAATCTCTTCTGTGAGGATCTGCACTTCCAACTAGCCTCAATACCTGCAGCCCTAAAACACCCCCTGCCCTTTGACGGTGGCACTGCCCAGCAGGTAGCATCTCAGGGCTGCAGCGTCGTAGGATGCCAAGTGCGTAGCGTGCTGCTAGAGGTGGAGCAGGACTCCCCCAGCTGCAGTGCTGCCTCAGGTATGTTGCCGTGGGATGGTAAAGCTCTGCAAGGAATATAAATACATGTGGAGGGCTGGGCGTTGCCATGGCTGCAGCTGTGTCTGCCTGGCTTTCCGCTGCAGGAGCCGAGGGGGCCTTGGCTGCTTCCCCCCAGACCCAGCTCAGGGGGAGCTGCATTTACTGACTTAACATCGGTGTTACGGCTGGGCCCGGGAAACACAGCCTTTCCCTAGAAGGCCCCTGGAACAGTGTGGAGAGAGCTGTTGAGCATTTCACAACCATTTGGTGGCCTCTGTTACAAGGGGGTCGGATCTCCATCCAGTTCCTGGTGGAGGGAAAGGTGTCCACCTAGCAGGAACGGCTCTCCTGTCACCTTGCCGGTAATCTGGGCAGAGAGGCCAGGGGCTGGAGAGGAAACATACAGTCCTCTGCCCTGGAGCTGGTTACTCCAGACCCCGGGACATTGGCAGTGAACGGTGCAGGGGGAAGCTGGCTCCATTGTTCTCATCCTGCAGCTAAGAGGAGGGCTCCCTTCCCTGTAACTATCCCACTCGAGCCCCCTTCTGGCTCCCTGGCCCTCGCTTTGGGATACCGGCTGGAGGGAAAGGGGCCATTCCTGTCTGATGCCCACCAATCCTTCCCTTCCCAGGGAGGAGGAAAACAGCAGCGACTCGGACTCCACAGAACTCGCCAGCATCGTGTGACCCCGGCTCCCCTCCAGCTACTGTTTTCACGCTGGGCGTCTTCGGGAACGCTGCCGAGTAATCACGTTACCTGAAACCCCTGGAGGTGCTGGTGACGTGGGGCTTTGTGGAGCATCTGTGGTGAATGTTACATGGAATAAGCAGGCGGTGGTCTCGTGCCATCCACGGGATCCATAGAGTGCCAGTAGTGTACGTTACACGGGATCTACTCAGTACTGCACTAACATGCCTCTTAAGAACACACACTACACCCAGCTGGCTGCTATTGCTCGTAACACGCAGGAGGCTTGTGCGTACTGTCTGCCTCTCACACACTGATTTGCCTGGTGCCGCAGGCACTGAATATGGCACAGATCCTTGCAGTACTGATTGAATCACTTGTGGACTCGTGGTGCTGGTAGTGTACATTACACGGTTAATGTGAATGAGATGAAGATTAATTCACCTGAACTATCTGTAAAATAAGGACACTAATGTAGAAAGAGCCTTTTTTTTATAAAGTCTAATTAATTAAATAACTTAATGATGTTGTAAATAGATTTTTTTTCCCTATTTGTATATGTCTGTATGGAATCCAGACTGGAACTATTAATATTAATTTACATAAAAGTGGGGAAATGTCACCTGGACTGGTGTGATGGATTTTTTTTCTCCCTCCAATGGCTATCATCCTTGTAAGGACAAGTGGGGCGAGGTAGCTGAGTCAGTGTGTGCCAGGTCTGCTTTACCATGCAAGGCACGTTGGCACCCTTCCTGTCTAGATGGAAGGCTGATTTCAGGGCACAAATGTCAGTGAACTGGATTAATTCCAGGTTCCCTCCTGGCAGAACTAGAGTCCTTTAAATTCCCAATTCCACAGGCCTGAGTTCCTCTCCTCTAGTCAAGGCTGTAGGACTGGCCTCTCTCACAGACCCAAGGCACTGGAATGCCTTAATCCCTGGCACTTTGAATGTGCTGTACATACACTTAACCCTTTGCCTCCTCTCTGCTCGACACCCACACTGGGAGAACCCGACGAAGCTCCTGTTCTTTTCCTCTAAAAACCAATTGGGCAGTGGGGGATGAAATAGAGGAACCGGTTGCTGAGATTCTCAGTGCCGGGCTGGAAAGGGAAGAGGTGACTGGGGACCGACAAAAAAGCCGACACCACTTTTCCATGACACTTAACAGGTAGATAGGCAGGCCTGGGCTGTGTAAGTGTTAATCCTTGCTAGAACCCCCACCTGGCAGGGGAGGTTTAAACCAAGGGTGTAGAGAGAGGGGAAAGTGAGAGCCAGGGAGGGGTCTGTGCCTTTCCCAAGGCCAGGGGGTGGGATCTCAATGAGCAGCAATAAAGCTGGGAGCCTCGGGCCTGATAAAGATGCAGGCTCTTAATGAGGGACAAGCCAGGTGCCATGCAGTCAAGGCTAAGGAATGCGACTCAGCTCCTCAAGGAGAAGAGAGGACAGCTGGTAGAGTGGGAACAGGAGCCAGAGTTCAGCCTGGCCTAGTGCCTGCAACGCAAGTGGGAAGGAAGGGACCCGAGACGGAGACTGAGCTTTTGCTATTCCACGGCGTGCTGCAAGAGCTCGTTAGAACAGGGTCTGTCTTCTCTTTTCCTAAGGACTGTGCACGGTTCTAGCACTGTGAATAGGATTCAGAGGGGAGGGGCGGAGACTGACTGCAGGGTGAGGGAGCGGGAGGAAGGGGTCAATGACTCCGGCATTCAAATCTAGGACGAAGAGAAGTGCTGTCATGAGGGCTGGGTTTGGAAATAGAAAAGGGGATTAGGTCTTCAGTGGGAATGTTCAATGGGCCCCTGCTTAGGGCAAGAATGAGGGTGAGTGAAAACAACAGCGAGCAGGTCCCAGGCTGCAGATCAGGACACACAGGGGCTGATCAGATGACAACCGTTGAGAATCGGGAGCTGATAAGATGACAGCTGAGGAGGTGCTGTGTGGGCAATTCCAGGCCTCAGCTGCCTTGTTTTGCAGCCAGAGGCTGATAAGAACGTCTGGGCTACTAAGCAAGATGGGGCTTTACCTGCACAAGAAGAGAGCTGCTTCCAGGAGCCGAGCAGAGCTGGAGATAGGTTGGGTGGCCGGAGGAGTAGGGAGAGGTCTGTTTGGCTAGGCAGTTCTCAATGATCAACCATCCTGCCCCCCTTGCAGCCTGTCTTCACAATGGCAAAGACCCTCTGATTTCAATCCCACCCCACCCACCCCCAGCTTGGCTGAGGTCAGATTCACTCCCAGGCTTTCACTTCATTTGTCTCTTGAATGACTGGCCACTTTCTCACCTTGCTTCAAACAGAGGGTAAAGCACAAATTCCTTCACACCCCCTGCTCTGTGGTTCTGAGGCTTCTCCTGGGCCAGGGAGTTATATGGTACACTCAGATGTCAAATAGAAGCTGGACTCCCACCTTCCTCCTTAGAAACCCCCCACCCCAGTTTCCTTACAGGCAGTCTCCCAGCACCTGCCAGCCAGGTCACAGCCAGTGGCTCCCAGGGAAAAAGAATAAGCTTTGAACGATGTCTGAGTTTACACCCAATTTACTGTTGAGAGAGAGCTTAGCATGGCCACCTCTGCTTAGCCCCTGGAGCAGCACGCCTTGGGCCCTACATGGCACATAACACAGGTCATGCCTCAAACACCCATGGGGCAGGAAGAAGTGAATCTGAAATTCTCCCTCCTTAAAAGCAATAGTCTGAAGGGGTTCATAGTAACAGGCTGTTCCCTGCCCACGCTCCCTGGAAAGGAGGGGCAGGGTAGAGAAAGAGAAAAGGGTGTTTGGCGAGAAGAAGGAATACAGTGGCAGTTTAGGACCAGCCCTACAGAGCCCCTTTCTTTGTCTGGAGTCTGAAGCCTGGCAAGATGCTCGTTATCTATAATAATATGCAACGTGCTAATGGGAAAATTCACAGCAACACTGATAACCTATCAAGCCTATCACTCAGCAGAAGGTCAATTGCAGCTCAAAAACTTTTCAAACAATAGCCAAGCCCCACAGCACCTCTTCACGCTAGGTTAATTAGAGATTACTTCACCCAGCACCAAAGTGCAACCAAAGCTGTGAATACTTTAGCAGCATTCCAATCCGAAGCATTCAAATATCATGAGATTGGCTTTAAAATCATGAGGGTTTTTTTTTAAAAAAATAAAATCATAGTTTGGGAGCCTTTTTCTTTGGTTTCTGAGCCTTTAGGGTCATACTCAGGCCATGTTTTCAAGCTGTTCTCTGCAACCACAAGGGATAGAAATATATATATATATATTTTTAATGAAAACTGAGATTCTCACACTTGCCTGCCTCCAGGAGCTGGGGCTTTAAGAAAAGCACCAAGTATTAATTTAAGACGGTAAGATTGGAGGTGAAGACTGCTCTATCTTGTTGAAAGGGCATCCCAAAAGAGAGGGACTGAGGAAGAAGTTGAAGCTTGAATGAAAGCTTGCTTACTTGGGGATCGGAACCAGAATAGCTCCCTTTGTGGACACTTCTGGAATACTCATGCCCATTTCCAGATGGAGCATAATTGATGGTTTTTCTCAGCAGAAGGGAGAGTCCTGACAGCGATCTGGAGGTGGTGACAGGCAGAGCTCCGACTGCGTCAGTGCTAGCTTACTCCATTGCTGTAGCTCATCAGTAGTGTCACGCCATCGTCCATCGCAGGGGTGGGGGGAACTGTAGAGTAGCCAGGCCGTTCGTGTTTAACCACTTTGTTGTCTAACCGTACCGCAATGAACGGCAGCTGCAGAATCTGTTAGCGTCAGGAAAGCCACAGAAAGAGAAGAAAGAAGACGAAAGTGCCAGGGGGGCCGATAGGATTTGCAGGCTGCCTTCAGAAGAATGATCGCCAAGCGCCTACAAGGGCTGCTTAGAAGCCAGATGATTCAAACCAGGCGAGAAGAGCCCACAATGCGCAACTCATGGCCATGAGCAGCACCCACCTAGCCCACTTGTCAGCTCAGCAGCGGCCCAGAACTGTACAGACCTTGGAGACGGGACTAACCTCCCCTCGCCCTAGATCAGAGTCGAGACTCGCTGCCAAGTTGCTGTGGGGAAGTCTACCCTTCTGCGCCTTTACTGTACCTGTCCTACGGGGCTTTTCAATGCACAATCCGCATCAGTTTCTTTTTTTCAAAGCAAGAGACGTGTGGATACTAGTTTCATTGAATAATAAAAGTGGCCTATGAACATGGTCACAAGGGGCACTATGTTCAGGACCAAATTGCTCCAGGGTCGGGCACGAGTCTTCTGTCTTCTAGCAAGGCTGACCATTGGGAAGGCTACTGACAATTAAAACGCTCAACACGGTTTTGACTGCTCTGTGCAACTGTCCCTCTCAGTCACGTTCGCAACGATCTCCCAGTTGCCGGGGCTGGCCTGGTTTTGGATGAGTATAAACAGATACCGAAACTTCCACCAGCACCTGGCAGGTGGGGAAGCAATTCAATCAACGTGGAGTTTGAAAGACCCAAAGCAAACCCAAGCAAGCCCCAGAGAGCGAAAGCCTCTTACTCCGCTAAAAACCGATCAGTTGAACTATTAAAGAATTGTACCACCTGCTGGAGCAATGGGAAATGGCATCTCTAACGGCAGTGGCAGGTGTATGTGTGTTGCAAAGCTCCCTGTCAAATTAACGAGAACATGGGACTGAGCTGTCTACTGTCTAGGACTCCCTGTCTGAACTGCCCAGTGGAATGTCCCGGTATGAGTGGT
This sequence comes from Dermatemys mawii, assembly GCA_007922305.1. NCBI lineage: Eukaryota > Metazoa > Chordata > Testudines > Dermatemydidae > Dermatemys > Dermatemys mawii. The sequence goes on from ML677388.1 coordinate 6,488,574, forward strand.
CTGCAGTGGTGGTGTAGCCACGCTGGTCACAGGATATTGCAGAGGTAAGGTGGGGGAGGTAATAGCTTTTGCTGGATCAACTTCTTTTGGTGAGAGAGACAAGCTTCCAAGCTGACACAGGGCTCTTCTTCGGGCCTCCATGTAGCACAAAAGCCTGAGTCTTTCACCAGTCGAAGGCAGTCCAGTGACAGCTGTTACCTCCCCCACCTTGCCAGCCTGACAAGGACGTTTCAGAAACACGTCCTGCTCACGCTGCTTTTCTTGCCTTATCGATAGTGACGTAGTAAATGGGGAGAAGGCCTTGTCAGGCGATCTGCAGTGAGACCCAAAGGTGCGCTCCGGAACCCCAATGGCCTGGGGAGGAGAGTCCCTTAGGAGACCTTGGAGAGGAGCGCAAGCCGTTCACATCTAGGCTGCCGGGCAGGTGGCTGATTCTAGTCTAGCTCAGTGGTGACTCTGGGGAGAGGATCAGAGAGAACCAACCTCCATGTGACACATCAGCCATGTTGCCTAATACACTATTAGGCTTAGGCCTAGATCCTCAATGGTATTTAGGTGCCTAATGCCCATCAATGGGAGTTCGAGGAGGATGTGAGCCTCAGATACTAGTGATGACGGCAGTATAAGGACCGGTACGGAAGAGAAGTTACTGCCAAGTGGGTGGTCACTGCCATAGTGACAGGAGTCAAGGGCAAAGGCTCAGTCCAGTTAGAAGTTGAGGGTCGATGTCACCGACACTGCCATTCTGACTGCCACTAATTAGCGCTCATGCTGGCAGTCTCAGCAAAGGGGCTGCGCTCTCCCTTCCCCTCCAGGAGTGGCCCCTCATAGTTGAGGCACATCATTGGCAAGGCAGTGCCAAGTGGCAAGGCAAGGAAACCTGACCCAGCACTGCCCCTGCGCTGTATGCCCTGGAGGTTTCACTGTAGACTCCCCACCCACCCTACGGACCTCAGCTCTGACTGCAAAGAAAGACCTCTAGGGATGAGAGGGGAGTTCAAATTCCATGTCCCAATCAGTCTTCACACTTTATGCTGAGACTGCCAACAAGGGCCCTCAGATGAGCCAGATGTGATGGGACCAAGTGGAATGTAAACCGCTGTCCCTCTAGGATCTGGACTGAGTCCCTCCCCCAACTCATTTCACATGCCCGCCAAACAGAAACAGGTTTTGGTCTCTACTGAGCTGGACTGGATTTAAACTGGCAACCTATAGAAAGGCTCTGATCCTCATTATCATTCCCCAGGGCTGTCAGCTCAGGAAGTCAGGTCTGAAATACATCACTAGATGTCAGTATGTTCACATTGACCGGACACACATACTGACACTCCCTTAATTCCTAGGAATAAAACAAATCTAACCCCCCTGCTAGCCCCCATCCCCCACTCAAGCATCCAAGAGGCCGAGCACTGATGTCCAGTCCAATTTAGGAGCTCGTAGCAAGCGTTACGGCGGCTCATTTACAGTTTCCACTCTGCTGGGAAGCTACTGCACCAGACGTTACCATCTATGGTAACAAAGAGCAGAGGACAGGAAGTGGTGGTAAAGTCAGCAGGTCTCACTGGGTTTTCTCCTCCTTCCCCTCCCGTCAATGTGTCCCAGTGGTGTTGTAGATACTGGATATTTTCCCCCTCGTGCACAAGAATGAGGCTTAAAAAACAGTTCCATCGCCTCCTCTAAAGCCTTGACTTGAAGAAGCAGCTGGCAATGTATTGCAGAAGGGCAATGCTCAGACAGAGCAGTTTGCAGGGGATGAATAGGGTAAACTCCCCTGTTCTATTCCTGACTCATTATGTGATTTCACTTGACCACTCTGACTCAGTTTCCCCATCTATAAAGCAGGGATAACTATTTATCCTCCCTTGGAGATCCTCAGCTGAAAGGTGTTCCAGAAGTTCCATGTGTGATCAATTACAATAGTGCCACTAGCAGGCAAAGCACTTGACAGTTACAGGAATAAAGGAGACTTGTAGGGAGTACAGGGGCTGCCTCCCTCTGGAAAATATTTCACAATGATCAGACATTTGGTGTAATGCAGTGTAACGTGCTGTAATGCAGTGCACTACAAATGTCGAAAGTATTTGCTCATCAGAAGTATAATTATGAGCAAGCAATAAAAGGTATCTCTGGCAGGGAAGATTTACCTGCATGCAGAGAAGGGGAATGAACCCCAGAGACAAGCAAACCCCCATGCTCTCCCCCCACCATCAATGTGGGGGAGCAGAGGATCATAAGGTAACACATATGGTAATAATAAAGAGGTTCTCCAGGTTTCCTTCCACAGTCCCTGAATTTGCTTCAGACTAAGCCCAGCTCCCCAGGTGACTTTCACTTGCCCAGCTCCTAGAGTTCCATCTGTAAGATAATTTGCTGCTTTTGGCCTGAGATGGGTTCAGAAATGACTTCCCTCCCCAGGCACAGGTTAGGGGGACATCTTTTGTCATTATCATCAAGTGTCCTTCTAGGCATTTCCTAGCACAGCTAGGCCTGTCCATGCACCCTGAAGAGGTGCCCCAAGCAAGGGTGCAGCTATTTTAATAGCAAACTCTTCAGGGCAGCAACTGTCTCTTATGCTGTGTTTGTACAGCACAGAGCGCAACACGGCCCTAATCTCAGTTTTCACCTAGGCACTATCATAATACGTATGATGGGGGTAGGGCAACCAGATAGCAAACGTGAAAAATCGGGACGGGGTGGAGGTAATAGGACCCTATATAAGAAAAAGCCCCCAAAATGGGGACTATCCCTACAAAATTGGGACATCTGGTCACCCTAGATGGGGGACACCTATGCTATTCCTTCCGCAGCCCTCCAGAGTCCATCCTTCTGCTTCTCACCCTGACTCTGAACAGACAGTATTTTCCCTAGGAGCCTCCCCAGGCAGGGGCATCCCCTCCTCTAGTACCAAACATCACTGCCTGAAGATCCCCAGCCTAAGATCCTGTCTCCCTGCTCAGACTCCACCACTGGGGGCAGGTGGGCCAATTTGCAGCTCAGACCCCATCCCCTGGGGGTCTCAGCTTGTAGATCGCAGCTCAGATCCCATCTCCTGGCAGGTATCATGCTATCCCCCACCCGAGCTGAAACCCCATCCTCTGGGGGGGCCTCAGCCTGTAGCCTCCCCAGCTCAAAGCCCATCCCCTGGGGGTGGGGGGGCAGCCTGTAGATCGCAGCTCAGACCCCACCCCCTGCTAGGTCTCTATACCCCCCAGCTCAGACCCCACCCCCTGCTAGGTCTCTATAGCCCCCAGCTCA
>ML677388.1:6492228-6519509 GCA_007922305.1 Dermatemys mawii
GATCTCCACCCTTTCTCTACACTCCCCCCTTCCGAGGTCTCTATAGCCCCCAGCTCACACCCCACCCCCTGCTAGGTTTCTATACCCCCCAGCTCAAACCCCACCCCCTGGGCGCTTAGTCTATAAACCCAGCCCCTTCAATGGGCGCGGTAACCCAACGGACCTCGCCCCGTCTCGTTTGGCCAATCCCGAGCCGTCTTCCCAGTGAGGGGCGTGGCCCTTCTCCGGCCCGCCCCGTGCGTAGTTCCGGTGAGGCTGGAGGCCGGAAGTGGAGGGCGGGGCGGCGCGGGGGTTGCTGGGCGGTGTCTCCAGGCGGAAGCGGAGGGAGCAGGGAGCGGAGCAGAGGTGAGTGAGGGAGGGAGCGGCAGGGCTGGGGGGACCCGCCCCGGCAGGGAGCGCGCGGGCCGCGGCGCTGGGGCCGGGATCGGGCCCTGCGAGCGAGGGACAGCCCGGGGATCAACGTCCCCCGCACAGCCTGGGGCACTCGGCTGCCCTGGCTCAGGCAGGGCCCGGCCTCGGGCTCTCCCGGCGCCCTGCCCTGGAGCTGGGGCAGCGTGAGCAGCCGGGCTGCGGGCGGCAGGGGTGCCCGGGGGTGGGGGAGAGCGCTCCATGGGGTCTGCTTGAGGGTGGTGTAGGAGCAGGGCTGCCCCAAGGTCTATGGGGCGGGGGGGGGGAAGGTGGATGCGGGAGCAGAGCTCCCCCCCTCCCAGGTCCCTGAGGGTGGTTGTGGGAGGAGGGCCGGCCCCCAGGCCTGTGGTGGTGGGAGAGGGTGCCTGATTGTAGGTGTGGGAACAGGGCTGCCCCCAGGTCTGTGGGGGTCCCTGAGGGAGTGTGGGGGCAGGGCCTTCAGCTCCATTTGGGAAGGGGAGACACAGAGATCAGACTTTCTGTCCCAAACCAAATAACTGTCTCTGAAGTGCTTCACTGAGCAGATTTCTCTGGCCACACATTAAGCATTGATGAAGTTTAATTGGGAATATCATTTTAGGGGAAATACTTCTGTTTCATCATGTGAGCGGCTTTCTCTGACTAAAGGGGCTTGCATGGAAGTGGGAGGATGGTTGGGTGTGTGTGTGAAATCTGCTACTCTAGAAACAAAACAAAGTTAAACAGGGTCACTTAACTATTTAATCAGTAAGTGTACTTCTCTTGCTCTGGTCAGTTTAATAAAGACTCTTACTTACAGATATCATCCATTAAAGTCAGGAAAAGGTTTGAGCTTCTCTGACAACTTCCTGCCCTAACGGTTGGCAGTAAGCAACACTTCTGTTGTCAATAAAATAAACTGCTTGAGCTTAACAGGAAGAGTGCATCCTTTTGACTGTTGTTGAAATAAGTAGACCCAAATACTTTGCAGGGGAGTTGCTAAATTTGTGTGTATTCATAAAGCATTTTTCAGTCCTCAGATGGGAGGCTTATTATACCAGTGTAAAGGGCTATAGAACGCTAACAGTGTAGGTCTGATTTCCTCCATTTAGCACCGTTCTATGAATTAAGTAGGAGTAAATGTAAATAATGGTGAAAAAATCTTATATTGAAAACTTGTGTGAAATCTGGCTCAAAATCTAGAAAGTGGTGATCCCGCTCTGCACTGCCCCCCTCCTTCCCAATGCTTGATTTCACTTTAGTTCTTTTGAATGCTAGTTCTTCACTGTTGACCTATAATCATTAAACGGAAAGCGTGGCATTTCACATGCCTATTCGTCTTTCTGCAGATGTGTAGTGTGATAGAAAGCAAACCAGACGTGTAGACTAAAGAGATTGGCATCTCCTGAATGACTCATTTGGACATAAGAGGTGAACTTGAGCACTGGGTCCAAATTCCAGCTACAGTACTGCATATGTTTTTTAATACTGCAGCACCGGAAGGATTTTCCTTTAATAAAGACAGGCCAGCCACATCAAACTACTAGTGCCTCTCTATATGTCATGCTGATGTTCCCTTTCTCTTACTCCCTGTACTGCTGTTTTCTCCTCTCACCCTTCCATTTCACAGTGAAATTGATATAATCTTAGTTTTAACTTTCCTGATCAAAATGCAACTGATCATCATGTTTTCACTAGGCTGTTCCACTGTGACACAAAATTGGAGCAGTGGCTCTTCTGTGCTAAAACGCAGGATTTGTCATTCTGCTTCTGGTCCCATGCTAGAAGTTGCCAACATCTGGATTAGAGACACATGAATGAAGGATTGGATTGTAGGAAATTAACCTCAGAAAAGCGTTTTGTCCCATTGTAACAAACATTAACATTCTTCTCTCAGAAAATCAAAGGGGAGAAAAGTTAAAATGGATCTTTGTGTGATCTTGAGGACTCTAGAATAATTCTCTGCTTCTAAAGAGCCCTTTGTGTCCATAGTTTTTCAGCTTTAGACAAAGCAATCTCTACCCAAGGAAGCATATTCAGAACTCCTTCAGTCCTGTATCCATGACATACAATTTAGTACAGTATCAAGCTAGCTTAAATGTTGAGGTTCCAAATTCTTTGTAGGATAGATGTAAGTTACATACTCAGATTTTAAAAAGAGGGAATCTGTTCCAGACTATTCATCCTGACAGGAAACGTAGCCAGGTACTTGACAAGTGCAAATCTTATATTCCAGGTAATTCTAGTGAAGAAAGATTACTTCAGAGTCACTTCCCTCTATTAACATAACTTCTTTCTGCTAAGTTTATTTAGCACTTTTTATCCAGGTAAAACTTCTAGTGACTTCAGTGGAAGTTGTTAGGAGTGTTGAATAGGATTCAAACAGGTGATTGACTTCATCTCTTGTGTCTAACAGAATATCATTATGGAATAACTTTCTAAATCAGAAATAAAAAGTTGTCATACTGAGATATTGGCCCTAAATATCTTCATTTCAGGACCAAGGTCAAAAAGTACTTAGAGACTACAGAACCTTGTGTCTTGGCAGCCATCAGGGACTAACAGTAGTAGTGTATTCACTGCTGGCCTTCGCAACTCCCAAGACGCATCAGACCCTAAATCAGTCATTTTGATTACTGTCTTGCTCTCCTTCAAGTAGACCCTGACCAAAAATGGCATACTGAACAGCTAGTTAGAAACATCTTCTTAAGCTTTTTAGAAGATGCAAATCTCAGAAGTGGTATGAAACCTCTCAGGAGGTCAGCTGGGAGTGTCAACTAAAAGTCTTGTATTTTCTCAGCTTCATTGTCCCATTTTAGCTCCTCAGGACTGTGGAAACAGGAAGTACTCTTAATGCTGTTGGCAACATGACGCTCACAGCTTCTCATACTTTACAAAAAGTGAATCTGAACAGAGGTGCACATCTAACTCTAAGATGTGGGGGGACTCTTGAGAGGTTATAAAACTAACAGTCAGTTATACTGGAAAATGATTAAACTAGATGGCAACAACATTAAAGTTTTGTATCTTGACCTGCCAAGCTAGAAGTACTTCCCCAAATCAATACAGATTATATCTGGACCTGTTAACTTTACTAAGCACTGGTCTTGGTCTGGTTATCAGAAAGACTCAATCCCTGATTGACACTCCCCAAAATAGAAAACTCCCTCTAGTGCAGTATTGTTTTCCTTGGATTAATTAGCAGTTACACCTCTTATTGTTTTGAGTCCTGTACAAGGCAGATTGTAGGTATAATTGGAAGGTCTGTGTCTGTGCCAGGGTGTGTTTTACCTTCAGGCCCTGAGAAAATTATCTTAATTAATGTTGACAAATAGCTTAAAACCAAAAATATTTTCAGATACTCTGGAGGTGGATCAATCTCTCAGCCAGAGGGAAATATGTGGAGGTTCAACATGAGTTCTTAACTGGCCTGCTAATAGAGCTGAAATTAATTTGAGTTGGTTCTTCAAGACTTGACTTGTAACTATTAACAGAAAAACCACATCTGAAAAACTTCCCATGTAAACAAGACTTCAATCTAAATTCTGGAATATAGAATACTCTCTCTCTCTATATATATAGAAATTCTGGAATATAGCTCCAATGTGGGAGTCTCCTCTGAACCTCAAACCCTTGGTAAACTGAAGGGCTAGCCCTGATGTTTGATTTAAGATTTCAGTTCAGAACGACTTTGAAGTTATCCAGGATACAAAGATTGCAGTGGACAAAAACGATCTCTAATGGCTCAGTTTACCATCCCGTTACAGGTAGTGGAATCTCCGTTATTTATCTCATTGCATTAAAGAACTTCAGAGCAGCGGTCTTCAAACTTTTTTGGCCGCAGCCCCTTTTCGAGCCATGGCATCCACTCACGGTCCCCCAGGGTATGTCTGCCAAACAGAAAGCTTCCACTTTCTGCGGCGGCATTTCAGCGATACAAAAATAGACCGCTGCCGAGTCCGGCGAGATCAGCGGTGGCGCTGGGGTCTTCCACACCCCCGGGGGGGGGGGTGTCTCACGCACCTCACTTTGAAGACCACTGCTTTAGAGAACTAAGTTAATCTATAAACCATGGATTCTGTCTTATTACATTTTGCTTCAGCATTTCACGTTCTAGTAGATGACTTCTCAACCAGTGCAACAGTATGATCTTTTTTCCTTACAGAGTTCTAGTTTCTGGTTTGCAGAATGATTCTTGTCTGTATAATGAGATGTCATTTTATTTAAATAGCACCCTTGATGCTATTTACATCTGGAGGGTAGAAGAGAGTGCAGCAAGAAGAGTGAGCTATGCTAGGTAGTTCAGGTAAAGGCTGGCTGAAGTGTAGCAGACTCCTGCTGGAGTTCACATTGCCAGCAATTGTCACTTGGTGCAGTGGCAGCAAAATCAAAGTGATTACTTTATAAGCTATGTCCTAACGCGGAGGGTCCCAGTTCTACCGCAACTAGAAGATGAAATGAATTCACTATCTGTTATGTGGTGCTAGGTTCACAGAAGTATGTAGGGTTTTCCTGACACCGGCTACAAAGAAGATTCTGACCGATCCGTGGTGGGAATGAGGGAGTCCCTCTGAAATTCTGGGGGCACTTTAGTAACATTGCTCTGGGAGGGGTGTTGTGCCTTCCGCTATGTACAGGCCTGCAATGTGTTGAATTCCTCAGGGTTGGAAACTGCCCTCCATCTGGGCTCTTTCATGTTACTCATAATCCCTACATGAAATGCAGACAGAGACTCAGGGTAACGGGTCTGATCAGATTAGAGCCCCAGATGGACTGGAATAGGGGTCAGTGGTGCAGAATGGCAGCTTTGTCTGCTTGCTGTTCTGTAAACGTGAGATCCTTTTGGAAACATGCTTCATTAAAACGTGTATGGAACCCGCTTCCCTGAGTTTCTGGAGTGCAGCATCTTCCACTGATATCCGGTTTGGGGTTTTTGGTTCCTCCTGGAATATGCGGGGTGGGGGAGGTGTCAAGACCTGCAGCTTCTTTGTTGTACAGAGTGGGATTCCTGTGTACCTGGGGTCTCCTGCCGAGGTGGAGCGCTGAGATCCTGTGCTTGGTATCCTGCATCCAAGGAAATAGACGAGAGTCAATCACCAGTGTAGGCAGCATGATCAGCATCACACATGTGCCTCAAACTTCTCTGAACTTGTGAGTAGCTGCTGAGCCCCTTTCTCTAGAGGAGAGGCTGTTCCAAGGAGGAAATTGCTCTCTTCCTCTCTGAAGTTGTGTAAATACGCTGGGGTGGAACATTGCATCAGATCCCCCATCCCGCTACACCACCCCATCCCATTCCCATCCTCCTTTCTCCCCTGTTTCAGTGGCTCTTACTGATTCTTCAGATGAACAGAGCGATGAAAGTGACCTTGTTTTTCCTAGTGACATCAGTGTTCCTTGTGACTAATGCTGGATCTGGCCTGCATCCTCCATGGGATAGGGGAAAAGAAACATTTTATAGCATGACTTGGGAGGCTTGCAAAAAAAAGCAAAACTGGTTAAAATCCCAGTTTGATTTAAGAGGCAGATCTATTCTCAGCTTCTATAGCCGAACAAATCTAGTTTCCCTTCTGAGTATGTTAGAGCCAGTGACTGAAGGTGAAATTCTTCCTGTTAAGGTTCTACGCTCTGGAGGCCGTCTGCAATAAAAGGAAGTTGTGTGTTCAGGCTGCAATCGTGATTCATGCTTCAAAATGTCTTAAAGTCTGGTGATAAGATGGAAGCGTGTGGCTGGCTGGTTGCTGACCCCTCCCTCCATTCCCTTTGGGTTAGTGTTCAGACAGTGAATTCTGAAGCTCTTTGGTGCTGAGCAGGGCAGAAGCTAATAGAAAGCTTTATTATACTTCTCCAAATGAGAAGCTTAAATTACTAATGTGTCTAAACCCCCTTGGCCCATGGCTGGGAGACTAGTTCCCCCAGTATAGATACAACAGCATATATTAACGGGGGACACATTGTTTCAGAAGCAACTTTGCATTCTTCTCTTGTGTAGCTGCTTGTCTTGGCACGTGCCAGAGCATGTCTTGGTTTAATATGCTAATTCTGTGGGTAGAGACATTGCTGGAGTCTTGGAATTCAGGGGTGGGTGTGGCCACCTCATATGTATTTGCAGAATCAAAACCATGGGATCTTATCTGCAATTAACCCTTCCTAGCACAGCTGTTACACATGTAGAAAAAGAACCAACCCTTTGATAGCAATCATGCAACAAGTCAGTTATGGTCATAATCAGAGCTGTGGTTAGTTTTTCTGTATTCTATAAAATTCTATGCAGGGTCTTATACCTTATCTACCGCCATGGGATCTGAACACTTACAACAAAATATCTGGATGTTCTCCTTGTCAGTCGAGCATGGATATGCCATGATTACTATGCAGTGGACACTATTTGGTCATTATGGATTGGCCAATGGAGCCCTCTGATGGGTTCTGGCAGCTGGGCTATCCAAAGTATTAACCGAACAATGGGTAAGCGTGCTACGGAGTCTAAAATGCTTAAACTAGTTGATGTGAGGCTAAAATAAGATTCCCTCTCTGACTGGGGAATGACTAGTATTCAGAATGCTAAGTAAGCCCATCAGAATATTGAGCATTCTGTTCATGAAGTGCAGGAGGAGCTAATTGTGATAGTCTGTCTCTGCAGGTGGTGAGCAATGACTGATATGCAAAGCCTGGTTGAGCGGTTGGAGAAGGCTGTGGGTCGCTTGGAAGCTGTGTCCCAAAGCCCTGGCATGTACGGAGACGGGTCTTCCAAAGGTAGGGACCCTCTTCTGCAAATCCCTGTATCAATTCTGAACACGTTGTATGGTTGATGTTGCTTGTACTAGACACTGAAAGTACCAATTCTGCAAGCTGACGTTGTGTAATCCTGAATAGCTGTACCAGGAGGGGAAGTGAGTTTCATGCAGATAACACGCCGACATACACGCGAATGCGGGGGGGCCTGTGGTTACTGTACAGTTAAAATGAGCTTCCTGCAGGTGCAGTACTTCCCTTGTCTCCTTACAGCCAAGCTGCTTCTTTCTTACACAAAAGTACATTTAGACCAGCATCCATCTGCATGCTTCAGGATTAGCAGAAGCGCCACATAGGCAGTACGCTCTGACTTGCGCAATCCTACTCACAAAGTGCTCTGCAGAACTTCAATGTAAGGAGGGTGGGAGCATTTGCTGGAAAGATTCCTGGATACTTCCAGTCTGAGTCCATCTGCTGCCCCTTAACGCTGTGCTCTGTTCTGTTTCCGCAGGAATAGCTGAGTATGTGCAAGCTTTCGACACTCTCCTGGCTGGTCCTGTAGCAGAATATATGAAGATCAGCAAAGACATTGGCGGCGACGTTCAAAAACATGTAAGAATTTAGCTTCCTTTTCCCATGTTGTAAGTATATGGCTGACCACTACTCGAGATTTTTAAGGGCTGAGTAAGAGAAGCTGTTGAGCTTTGCACCCCATTCCCCCACTCCCTAGAGCAAAGCACTAATCTTGGAGGATTCAGCAGAGATGTAGATCCCTGGATAGCCGATGGGAGATCTCCATCTACCTCCCTATTGTGTATCCCTCTAAGTGGGAACAGCAGTGCCCAATTTCAATGTTAGTGAATTCTTGTCTTGTCTATCTGACTCATCAATTTCTATTGAACTTCTTTCCAAGAATAGGGGCTGTTGTCTGGCTTTTAGTTTATACCAGATGGCCCAGAATCAGCTGTCTTCACAACTAAACCATGCAAGGGCGGCAAAAAGATGAACTGGTCCCTGTAAATACTCCTGATCTCTACGTGTAATTACATTGTTCTGTCTAGCTATGTTCTATGGCCTCTATTACCATAGCATCTGACCACCTCGCAGCCTATTATTTACCTTTGCAATGCCCCTTTAGGTAGGGAAGCACTATTATCCATATTTTACAAATGGGAAACTGAAACAGTGAGTGTCCAAATGACTTGCCCAGGGTCACTCAGGTGATGGAGCAGGGAATTGAACCAACATCTTCTGAATCCCAAGCTAGCACACTGACCACTGGAGCATCTTTTGTTTGTGTAAACAATGTCACTGATTTTTCCCTCCCTTCCTTATAAGGCTGAAATGGTCCACGCAGGCCTGATGACTGAGCGGGCTCTCCTGGTGACCTCATCACAATGTCAGCAGCCATCAGCGGTAAGTCTGGAGAATCCTAACGTAGGTCACTCAGAGCTGCATGGGTCTTGGCTAATCAAGAGGAAAACGGCAAAAACTGAGGAATCTGGGCCCTTAAAATTGCTCCTAAAGAAATCTGTCTGGAGTGGAGGTAACGCCTTTGCCCATGAGCTCACTCTCTTCTGATCAGAGTAGCATGCACAGGCAGTTCCAGAAACTGCCTCGAGACTCACTGAAACTAGTAGAAAATGCTGAGTATTGTATGGATTTGCCATAACTACCCTCAGCTTGCACAGGTGGCTCCTTCTCATTCCTGACAGCCTGTACTTGGCTCATATTTCACTTGGCATCAATACTAGATGTAGTTCCTATTTGTTAAGCTATGAATTACAGAACAGAGCCTGTGAGATGGCAGCAGCGCTGGGAATCGAGTAGACAATACTTAGCATTATATAGTGTTCGTAAGTCCTCCAAGCACTACATGAAGATTCTGACCTAGGTAGCATAGGTGTCAGACTCGATGTTGTGATACCCAAATAATGGCTAGAGTGTTGGGGTCAGTTTTCCTTAGGAAGCAGATCAACAATTCCCCCCGAGGCTGCAACTTCTCTGTCTGGGAGGGGAGTCTGATCCTGCGTGCACTGGTTTCTTCTACTGATACCTTGACATATCTAGTGATCTGTTATGCACCTTAGCCCTTCCTTGCAATGATGTCCCAGTGGGAGAACTACTACTTCCGAGTGTGGGGATTTCTGTGCTGCTTCCCCTTTCATTGCGAAGCACAGTATCACAGTTCAGCTTCAGGGTTCTGTTTCTCTCTTAAACCAGACTGCCTAGGACACAGAAGTCTGCATAGAAGGACTCCAGCTCAGGAACCCCTTTACGAATTCAACAGATCTGAGGCAAGCAAGCCTTGTTTAGAATGGCTTACTCATAGCCTTTAATTCCTAGATAGCTTTTGGTAAAGGACGTCTTTCAGGCCTCTAGTCAGTTCTGGAGCAGGCACGTCCTTGTTTCAAATGCCCAATACTTGAACTCTCTAAAGCTTGTTGACTCAAGCATACCGTTACCTGACCATGGACTTGATCAGAGCTTTCCAAACTAGCCAGGAGTACTCGCTGGTGGTCCGAGAGAGATGGTGGTCCTCCTTTCCATCTACAATTGAGCAGATGGGAAAGAACAAAGAAATGAAGAAACAAACAGACTCTTCTTAAAGACACAACACCCTTTGCACTTAAAGAGCTTTAAAAAAACCTGCCTGTATTATACTCTCTATATATCACTGCTGACACAGTGAGATGTATGATCACAAATGGAAAGGAGGTTGTCCACACAAACATAAAATCCTACTGTTCCAAGACCATCTCTGATATGGTTCAAGCTATTAAAGTTTGTCCTATAGTAGAGCAGACCAACCAAATGACCGGGAAAGCTCCTTCTGAGCAACTGATTTCCTATGTCCAAATCTCTGAATAGACACTGCAGAGCAAGACACTTGGTGAATATTTAAACATAAAAAAAAAAAATTAAGGGTTTGAATTGAATTCACAGAAGTAACTTGATTCAAAGTCTGACTCTTTTTCTCTTTAACTCACTGTGTCAAGTTTAGATACTGGAGCAACTTGGTTTGGAATGAGCCTGTAACGTGTGCCCGAAAACCAAGACAGCAGAGCAATTTGAAAAGCATCTGAATGCTCCAGAATCTCTAAAAGGATAGTCCTGTCTTCATTATTGATAAGACTTGTCTCAAAGTGCCTCTTGGCTTCTGCACTAGTTACAATTTCTGGCATACTTCCATAGCACTAGTCCAACACAAAACTATGACTTCACTACAGGAGGAGCGTGGGAGGGGGCTCTAACTGGAACACTGGCAGTACAAAGCTTGTATAAGAGCTGTCGCGTAGGCATGTGCCTGTTGGAATCCATCTAAGAATGGCTGTCTTTGTTTGCCACCCATCCCCTTTTGTGTTGCAGAATAACTTCTCAACGCTCCTGAAACCCATTTCAGAGCAAATCCAGGTGGTGCAGAGCTTCCGAGAGAAAAATCGTGGCAGCAAATTGTTCAATCACCTCTCAGCTGTCAGTGAGAGCATCCCGGCTCTGGGCTGGGTGGCTATGGTAAGGACTACAGTGGGTCCTTGGGGTGGAGTGGAGCAGGGAGGCCGGGATTGCTGCTGCAACAGCCTCTGGTTCTAATATGTTGTGTCTTCCTTAGGCCCCAAAGCCAGGCCCCTATGTGAAGGAAATGACTGATGCGGCCATGTTTTACACCAATCGAGTCCTCAAGGAATACAAAGATGTGTAGGTTCAGCTTCGCTCTACAAAGCGGGAGGGATGCCGAATACCGAAATTTCAGTTCCTTGATCTAACTGTGGAGGTGCATGTGGGCGTCCTAGCACACACTCCTGAAGGATTAAGATAATAAAACACCCTGGGTCCAGAGATCAGCATCTGCTGTGCTGGTCTGGTATTGCATCTTCCTAATGTACTGTTTAAACTGAGAGAACCCTGCCTGCTTCAGCCAAGTCACTTAAAGTTAAACAATACCTAGATCTTATGTACGAGCCTTTCATCAGTAGACCACAAAGTGTTTCACAGTCTTTAATGTAGTTATCCTCCCAGTGAGGCAGTGCCATTATCTGAGGCACAGAGACTAGGTGACTTGCCAGAGGTCACACATTCTGTCTGTAGCAGAGCAGTGAATTGAAGCTGGGTCTCCCAAGTCCTAGCTAGTGCCTATCCCCTTAACTGCTCTCTAGAATGTGAAAATCAGACAGCTGTAAACAGAGCCCTAGTGCAAGCTGAACCGTCAAGAAAGATGACTCCTCCAAGACATCCCCAAAGCCTTGCCTAGTAAACTTAATACCACTCCTTTATTTTAGCAGTGGCAGGGTGTATTTAATACACCTCAGCTTCACAAACAGCTGCATTCCCATAAATGTATTGACTTAACAGTTTTCTTAGTTTTATGATTTTAGGCAAATTGATGGTAGCAAGTGCATTGGCATCCCTTGTGTGTCCATCCAGTAACTCCCTTGGCTTTTTTCCCCTACGCAGTAAGACATCTTTCCAATATGTTATGCCAACTGAACATCACCCAGTAGGGTTTAATTTGTTGCAGGTGTTTTGTGCTGCAGTCTGTGGACCTCTGACTAGGTGCGGAGGGCTAGCATTCAACAGTGACTGGTTTACTGACCCGAACGTGCCACTGTCTAATTGCTCACAGTAGCCGTCAGCAGCTGTTGCTCTCTCCTTGCATTGGTGTTGCTACTCCGCTCCAAATAATCTTTGCAAACTAGGGGACAGGGAAATTTAAAGTTCCAGTTACAGCCACATGGCTTCAGATCTTTCCCTATAACTTGCACTACTTAGCTTGTATTGATCTTTTTGTCCCCTTAGAGATAAGAAACATGTGGACTGGGTGAAAGCTTATCTGAGTATCTGGGCAGAGCTGCAGGTATACATCAAAGAGTATCACACCACTGGGCTGACCTGGAGCAAAACGGTGAGTGCTGTGGCAATCGATACTTCATAACCTAAGGGATCTAATGTTACAGGGGCTGTTGCAGCAACTAGTGATCACACAGGTTTAACTCCCTCTCTGGCATCTCTTACAGGGTCCTATAGCAAAAGAGGTGGGCAATGCACCTTCAGCACCCTCAACTGGTGCTGCTCCACCACCACCTGGTCCTCCCCCGCCTCCTGCTCCAGTCCCCACAAATTCCGGTTCAGATGACTCTGTTTCCCGCTCAGCGCTGTTTGCCCAGATCAATCAGGGCGAAGGCATTACCTCTGGTAAGCAAACTGGACAACTGAAGGCTGGTGGTGGGCAGCCATTTGGCTGGTAGGTCAATGAAAGAAAATGTTCTAAGTCAAGTCTGCATGGGGTTCTGAGTCACTTATCTGCACACCCTAAAAAGCTACCTCTGGGATGCAGGAAGAGTCATAGAATATCGGGTGGAAGGGACCTTCGGAGATCATCTAGTCTAACCCCCTGCTCAAAGCAGGACAAATCCCCAATTAAATCAGCTAACAGATTTTTGCCCTATATCCCTAAATGGCCCCCTCAAGGATTGAACTCACAACCCTGGGTTTAGCAGGGCAATGTTCAAACCACTGAGTTATCCCTCTCTCTTAAGAGTTCTCTTATTTAATAGTGTTCCCAAGATGAATGGGCTTGGACTGCTCAGAACATCAGATACACAAAA
The DNA here is from genome assembly GCA_007922305.1 of Dermatemys mawii. Classification (NCBI taxonomy): domain Eukaryota; kingdom Metazoa; phylum Chordata; order Testudines; family Dermatemydidae; genus Dermatemys; species Dermatemys mawii. The sequence continues at coordinate 6,504,930 of ML677388.1, forward strand.
GAGAATGGTTAGGATATTGTTGTTTAAAAATGAAGTTGGGGAAGACACTTCTGCATATGCAAACCTGCACACAAATTACCATTTGCATGTTCAATGACCCAGTGAAATGTAGGCAAAACAAAGCTCATGAAAACTTGGTCCTAGATTTTCATCTTCCCTGTAGAGAGTGGAACAGCTGTGGAATTCTGGCTCTAGTTCTAAACATAACACTTTAAATCTAGCTCTCAGTCTCATATCATTATATGCTAAAAGCCCTTACCTTTTTTCCAGGTCTCTTTCTTCATAGCAATCTTTCATGTTGCTCAGTTCATGTAGATTGTAAACTCTTGAGGTAGAGAGCTTGTTTTATGGGTCCACAAATAGTTCACCAGACTGCAATTGTAATAGCTGCTGACTTCTGGTACTTGTTAAACTTGGATTTTGCACACCTAGTAACTTAGCATTATCCAACCAAATGATGTTTGGAGTAACAGCAGTTTCTCTTGTAGCCCTGAAACACGTTTCAGATGATATGAAGACTCACAAGAACCCAGCGCTGAAGAATCAAGGTGGCCCTATGCGAACAGGACCCAAACCATTCACCGCTCCCAAACCCGCCTGTGCAGCTAACCCACCCAAAAAATCATCCCCAAAGAAGGAACCGGCGATGCTAGAGCTGGAAGGCAAGAAGTGGAGAGTGGTGAGTGTCCATGTGACAGCCCAGACTGGCTGCTAGAGTGATGGGAATTCAATAGCAGAAGATGGCCTACAAACATGTTTCATTTGAAATAACTAGAAGGTGTCTGCTTGAAGGAAGAAGTCCTCTCTGCAGCCTTGTGAATCCTTCAGAGGAGAGGTGGTGACATGACACCTCCACAGTTCACTCTGTCGCTCTTTAGGGAAACGGGAGTAACTGGTATTTGTCACCCCTTTTCAGGAAAACCAGGAGAATGCCTCCAACCTGGTGATCGGTGACACAGAGCTGAAGCAGGTAGCATATATTTACAACTGCATGAACAGTACACTCCAAATCAAGGGCAAAATCAACTCCATCACAGTGGGTAAGTGCATGGTCCCCAGATGGAGTGGCCGCCTGCATGCTGGCAGATCAAAGGGCTGGATCTGGAGTGGGGGCTGTAGCACTATGAGCTCTTTTCTTTCTCCCCTGCAGATAACTGTAAGAAGCTAGGTCTGGTGTTTGATGATGTGGTGGGCATTGTGGAGATCATAAACTGCAGGGACGTTAAAGTTCAGGTAACTACCCACAACCTTTCTTGCAACTCTGACTGTATATAACTCTGTCCTCCGTTATGTGGTGGTGCCTTTATAGGTCTGGCAGTTCACTTTGCAGGACACAATCTAATGAAGTCTCTCTAGAAAATACATCGAACTCCCTCTGTGTGGCAGTTTTCAAACAGCACGGATCAAGCTGTCTAAACAGGATTGCAGAATGGAAAACAAACTCTTCATACTGAGCATAGATTCTGGGTGGATTACCCATCCTAAGGAAGGCAGTGTCATCTATAGCTACAAGAGGCTGAGGGTAGGAGTCTGTTCTAACTTCTGCCCCAGCATTTGATTTGAGGTGATGGGCAGGTTGCTCAACCTCCATTAGCCTTTTGTCTGACCTTCTGTGGAATAAAGTTAATACTTGGTTCCCTCCAGAGATATGGTAGAGTTCAGTGTAGAAGACTTAATCCCCGGAGGATAATGTAAAGCAATGAACTATTGTAGTTCCCTGGGATAAGTAGATGCTACTGTAACCACCTCCCTGCTGTTTTCCTCACTAGGTAATGGGTAAAGTGCCAACCATTTCCATCAACAAGACAGATGGATGCCATGTATATCTGAGCAAGAGCTCCCTAGACTGTGAGATTGTCAGTGCCAAGTCTTCAGAGATGAACGTCCTCATCCCCACAGAGAGTGGTGATTTTGTAAGTGTTTCCTCTTCCTGAAATGAGTGGCGAGCGCTGTAAGGAGCAGAGTGAACGGGGGGGCAGGGCTTGTTCAATGGCAGGAATCAGAGTGGTTAAGAAGCATGGCATCGCTTCAGGTCACATCTTGTTCCGTTGTCTTACTGACACAAAAACTAACCCCTCCCAGGGAAGGATGTTCATTGAAGGACCTCCCAGTTCACCCAGTAGAACCCTTCTCTGGTATCTAGATACTGGCCCAGATTCCACCCTTTACATGATGGATTCTTGAAACCCATCAAACTTAAGATGTTGGTGTCTTCCCTTGATCTGTCCTCCTGAAGTCAAATTCACTGGCTCCGAACCAGATGGTGCTCGCTATAAAGACACTGTTGATGGAAGTAACCTTCAACCCTGCTAGGTCCAGTGAGGAATGAAATGTGGCTATGGTAACCAAGTGTTATATTAACTTAGACTTGTTCAGTTTAATCTTCTAGAAAAACCTGGGACTTGCTAAATGTAGCATCTACTCACCAAACCAGTTCCTGGTCTTTATTTTGATTTTAAGTCAAATTGTATCCATCCTTTTTGCCCGTGTCCCATACGACACGTCTTCTGTGCTCACAACACTAGAGCAATATGGAAAGGAGGGTAGTAACTGTCTAGTGCAATGCAAATGATTGCCTGCCCCTAGGTTTGTCATGCTAGGTGAGCCAGGAATAGTATCTAGTCTTTCTTATAAACCAGACTTTTTACTACAGATTTCTTTCACCCTCCAGAACGAGTTCCCTATCCCTGAACAGTTCAAGTCCCTGTGGAATGGGAAGAAGCTGGTTACCAGTGTGACGGAAATTGCTGGCTAAGCAGAATGGCATTGGAGCTTGTGCCTCCCCTTGCCCTGGCTGTGGGACAAATCTGCTTTCAGATGATTCTCTTAGATTTCCTGTACCTTTCTGCTCTCAAACTGCTTCTCTGTCTTCTACCTGAGAGACACAGCTACCTGCCTTCACTGAAATACCTCGGGCTGGGATTTGGTTTAGGGTGGTGGGTCAGTTGATCATCTGCATCTATCAGCAGGAAGGTGCATCATTCCCTCTCTTGTCAGATCCAGCCACACCAATCAGTCACGTCTGACTTCTGGCGAACTTCAGAGCAAGGATTGGGGGTTGGCTTTCCGATTGTTACGTGGGTTTGTATTGTGTTATCTTCAGACAAATTGTTCATGTGAGAAAGGAATGTTGTCCCTCTTTGAATTGACATAATGGTGTCCTGATCAGGGTCCATAGCTTCCAGCTTGGTAAGTTGAGCTGGCAGGTATGTTTCAGGAAGGTACTGGGAGCTGCTACTAATTCCAGCTATGTGTACTAATCGGTCAGTGGCATTACGAGATATGGGGAATGGCTTTGCTGGACCAAAGGCTGAGGACTGGGCGTGTAACATTCCACCTTCAGTTTCCCTTTCAACACTCCTATTTGCTCTGTGTAATTCGTTGTGCCATGATGGGGATCTTTGCAGTAAAGAGGTGCCACGGAAGATCGCATTGGAGTAAACAATCCACTCTGCTGACTGTCCAGGGTTAGAAGCTGAAGTGTCCACTTCCCTATCAGCCCTTCTCCAAAAGGGATCTTCACCTAAGAGGTTCCTTCTAAGCAGCTGAACTCGGGTTCAGTCTTCCAAGACAGTTCTGAACCTGTCGCTCCTTCCTAGCGAGGGATGCTTCTCCATTCCAAATTCAGTATTTGTTTTGTAAACAAGAGTTTGACTAAGTCAGTTCCATTGTTCATCCTCACTCATGCTTAGTTCCTGTAGAACGTGAAACTGTTCTCAGCCTCTGCCCTGCCCCTGTTGCTTGGCTCTTTACTCTGCTGGAGGCTTGCAGCCTCTTTTCCAGGGCCTGCACTGACCCATAAAGGGAGCTGCATCTGCTTGACCTTCATGTTTCCCGGTCTCTGATGGCATCAGCATATCTGACTACATTTCCTCTGTACATTCTCAATGGTTTTTTTCTCTAGGATGAAACTCACAAAATATGCAATTTTTTTAATTTGAGACTGTCCTGTAACTTGTACTCATCTTCTCCTGAGGCTTGTGGAAAAAACCTTTCTATGTACTTAAAATTATACAGAAGATAGAATAAAGTTCATGCCAACCTGCTCATTCCACTAGGCCTTGTTTGCTGTTCAGAAAGGAAATACTGGAGTTGCAGCTAGGAAACTGCCTGTTGCTAAAACCATACCTCAGGTTGCTGAGAATGTGGATTGACAGCTCCACCCCCTGCTGCTCAATGGGCTCTGTTAGTGGATAGATCAGAATTGTGTGTGGGTGCAAAGCTTATTGCAGGACCAGACACTAGTGGAAAGCAGACACTCCTAGTACTCCTTTCCTCTTTTCCAATTCATGCTGCTAGCTCCCTTGCGTAGGAAGGGATTCTGTCACTGGTAGGGCAGTAAGAGAGGTTATTCCTTCGTTCATTAGACAGCTGTAAAACCTTTATTAAAGAGAATCAACATTGAACCAGTGCAAAAGAGTATGTAGTCAGCCAACAACTCTCAAAAAGCTTTTAATAACCACTGACAACTTAATCCTTAACCCACTGCCCCTGTGAGCCACTCCTTTCCCTAGCTGTAACCCAGTCTTCTCCCCATCCCTACAAACATGCATCCTTAAATCCCAGTGGTGGTGGTCCTCACTCTGAGCCTTATCTAAACTGGTTATGCTTGTTAGTATTAACCCAAGTAGCCTGACAGGCGGACAGGAAATGTGGTTAGAACATAGCTCTGTTAAAACTGAGACTCCCCAGTCTCAAATGGCTCAGCAGTTAAATTTATGCCAGTTCTCAAACTTCAGGTTGTGACCCAATTCTGGGTTGCCTTGCTCAGCACCCAGGAACCATGGCAGCCAGCCAATAAAAACTACTTGTCTCTACCTGTTCTGAGTCTCACACTGCGCTGTGCCCCAGAAGTGGCCAGTAGCAGTCTGGCTCCTAGGCAGAGCAGTGTGGAGCTCTTTGCATGCCTCTGCCTAGGAGCCTACCCTGCTGCTGGCCCCTTTCAGGGTGCAGCATGGTCTGTGGTGCCAGGACAGGAGGGAAGCTGACCAGGACCTGTTGGAGGTAAACCCACACCCCAATCCCCTGCCCCAGAGCCCCCTCCCACACCCTGAACTCCTCATTCACAGCCCCACCCTGCAGCCTGCACCCCATCCCTTAGCCCCCTCCTATGCCCCAAACCGCTCATCCCCAGCTCCATTAGGTCACAAGCAACAACAATTTTCTTCAACTGGGTCACCTGAAAGTTTGAAAACCCCTAACCTATGCTCCAGCAAGTGACTGGTGCAAATTCAATAGCTTGTCTGAAAACCATACAAAACTTGCTAACATGGAAACCTAGTCTGGGTTAGGACCATACACTACACTATAATAGCATATTAAATGTAAACCTATTAAAATGTAGTCCGTGCCACTTCTAATGCACTCTCTGGCAACAACCAGCAGACTAGTATGCCCTTAAATAGTTAGTTAGCCCTGATACCATGCGGCAGCAGGTTTGTATGGAGGACGTGCAGTTACATAGTAAGTGACATCTTAATTTGTTAGCTACAGCAATTGGATCCAAGCTAGAACTTGACATGGTGACTCCCTCAGCCTTGGATCAGGAGCGTGGTCTGAAGGAAGTCGCCTTCTCTTGTCAGGCTGCTGACACACATTGGCTTCAGTGTAGGAAGGGGATGATGTTTGTATAGAACCACTCTTCAGAAAAGCGGAGGTGATCTCCTGCCACAGACAGGAAAACCAGCTTTCCTGCCTTGTCCATCTGCTGCAGCCCCAGCTGATCCTACAAGAGAAGGAGACCAGCATGAAACTAGGCTATCTAGGATGCTTAAATAACATTCCAAAGCACCTTAGTCCCATTGACTTTCATGAGGATTTAGGTGATGGTTTGTAGTGTTGCACCCCCACCCCCTTAAAAAGGGTCTGTCACCCAAAGGGAGAGGCAATCCAGCTGGCCCATGCGTACACTGAGGTGGTAATAGGCTGGTAGTGTTTGTTCCACGTTTAGATCGGTTTTTAACTTCAATGAAGTTACTCCTGATTTAGAGCAGTGTAAAGATCCGCATTAAGCCCACTGCCTATATTGGTAGGCTGGCAGTTTTAAGATGGTGTAGGCTGACGAAATTGTGCAGGCCATACAAAGTGAAGTATGAACGCCAGGGACTTTCTTAAAAAAAATAAACAAACCCTCATCTGGTGCAACCTGGCTTGTTCCAAAGGCCTAACTTTGCTCTGCAGAAGTACTTTATAGCTAAGTTATCTCCAGCAGAGACTGGAGGAGAGAGGCCAGGTCAGAGTGCTGGCCGATAATTCAAGAGACCCAAGTTCAATTTCCTGCTCTCACTCAGAGTTCTGTGGGACTCTGTGGTATTGAGGCTCCTCAGTTCCCTATCTGTTCAACAGGGAAAATAGTACTTGTTGGGAGGATAAGCGCATCTTTCTTGTGCTTCGTCAGCAGATCCAGCCTTTTCCTTTCACAGGAACTAAGTTCACATACAAAATGCGATCTCTAGATGGTGGGACCCTGCCAAGATTCCCGGGGAGAGATTAAGCTTACAGTGGAGACAAAGGGTTGTTGACTCTCCAGGATTGTCCTGGAGTCTCCAGGAATTAAAGATCAAACTTTCATTAAAGATTGATGCTACGTGATGAAACTTCCAGGAATACGTCCAACCAAAATTGGTAACCATATGGAGACAGCAGATTCTTCCACAGAAGATCCAGCTATTTACCTCTTTGTACAGCGGGGTCTCCTGGAGGGGGATGGTCTCCTTGGCTTGCCCACTTCTATAATATCCAAACCACTATAGAAGAAAAACAAGGAGACAACAGAGCTGTTGTAGAAACGAGCTTATCCTGCATCTCATCACTGAGGTCTATTGCGGGGCAGACTGTCCCTCCAACTGAGGAAGAGATGAAGCTCTGGCTGGAGCGTCGTGCCGTTACTTATATCCACCCATGACTTCTTCAGATTGAATAAACACCCGAGAGCCCTTCTATCAAAGGGCAGGACAGAAACTTTACCATCTGAAAAACCCTTCATTTCCAAAACCAGTTGAAGTTTGAGTGCCGATACTGTCCGTACCTAGCATCTCATAGATAACTGCAACTCTGCAGAGCGTGAAATACTCATCCTTAGGCTAACACTGCCAACATACATAAATGATCAAGTACTTTCACATTCCAACACCATCACCTTGTGTCTGACCCCTAAACAAACACACTTCTTTCAGAGTCCTGGTAGGGTGAAGTTAAAGGTGCTAGAACAAGGTTCACTGCAACCTTCATCTGTGCTTAATCAGATCCAAGAGGCTGCTAGTACAAGGCATTCTTAATCTAGACCAAGATGTATTTGAGCAACTCTCCTTCCACCTTAGCTATCTAAGGCAGTTATCACTAGTCAGGTTGTCTGATCTCCACACAGTAGTTCTAACAGATCTGGATCATCACAGGGACTTTTTGGTGCAAGGATCCTGTCTGGAGAATTTCTCTCCCTGAGGATATCTGCCAGAGACCTTCAATAGCCCCCTACAAGATTTGGAGCATCTGACTCCACTGAGAACTTTTTCCCTTCCCTCTTCTGATTTTCTTTTACCCAATTTACTTGTGAGCCCAACTGGCCCTACATTAGTAGATCCAGCTTTGCTTACAGCAGCCTGGATTTGTATTCAAAGTTGGGCACCATTCATAAAACTAGACAAAGACATTAGCAAGTGAAAGCTCCCATCTCCCTGCCTTATCCCAAGCACCTGAAGGAGTTCCTCACCTCTGAGGCTGGAGGGTCTACCATCGAGTCATTGAGAAATTTCACCATCACAAACTTTTTCAAAGCCATCAAGTTTTTCTTGTAGGTCTCGTTGATGCCCTGGGAAAAAAGGATGTCAGAACAAAACCAGAATCTTGTCAGAAATAAGGCGGTTTGGAGTCTCATTGAGATAGATGCAGCCGCAAACTTTGTCAAACAGGTGGCACGCTTGTTACGCATTGAAGCTGGGCTGTTGCTCTCAGCACAACAGGTTGCTGACCCAGCCACTGCAATGCCTGCCTCTCTCCACCCACATCAGGGAAAGGACAGCCTATGATCTCAGCTTGGTCTAGGGCTAGTTGGGGCATATGCACAAGACAATGTTAGGAGCGCGTGATTGGAAATCAGGAACCCCCACATTCTAATCCCAACACTGACACCAACTTCCTCTGATGTCACTTATCCCCATTTCACAGATGGGGAACCCACCCACCCCTACTTCACAGGGAGTTTGAGGATTAATTGGGTACTTCAAGCTGCTTTGAAAATGGAGAGCTATACAGATCTTGATTCTTATTACGCAGGAGGCAGCAGTCACCACTCTGCTGCCAATGCTGTGGAGCAGCTATTGTGCAGAGAGCCACAGGCAAAAAATATCTGCAGGAGCACTGGGAACTGAACCAGGATCACCGGGAGGAAGCGTGCTACATTTTGGCCATTCCTACATCACAAGGGAAAGAACCACTAAAGAGTTAAACCTGAAAGACCCCAGCCATGAAAACAAGGGAAGAAAATCTCAGCCATCCCAATGGACAAGCCGGGCTCAGAGCTGTAAGCATGGCATCTGCCCTTACCTTCTCCTGATTGATGTCAGCCAGGAAGATGCTGTTTTCCCGGTACTCTTCCTCCTTCACAGGGTCATGCCAGTATTCTGCCTGCACTAGGCTAGATGAGAGAGAATAAAGCTCACACTGGGAACACACAGACCAAAGGAGCATCTCGCCTCAGCCTTTGCAGTCCGTGTAGTCCCCTGCCGAACATACTCACCGCTTCTGAACCACCTTCGTATAGACGCCAAAGTCCAGCATCTTTCGGATCCAGTCACAGAGGCGGGACTTCTCCCCAGGACAGCGTGGAAAGCCAAACACACCTGGAGTACCAAGATGTGCATCTCCATTCAGTGGTCAGCACTGAAAGCCACTGAACCATAAATGAAGAACTGCTGCGTCCTGACACAGCAACTGGAATTACTCCAAGGAATCCAGAGGTCTCTAATCCTATAATCCTCTTACAGATAGCCTGCCCCCAAAGCACTATTACATGGAGGGAGAACTGAGAATGTTCTTTAGCTGATCTACAGAGGACATCATTATGGAGAAGATGGTCATACAGATAAATGGAAAGACCTCCTACCTCGTTAATCTAGTGAGCTGAAGCAGCACTATATTGTTCCTGGCAGCATATTCTCTACAATTGTGCATAGTGCACTAAACAGACTCACACCATGGGGCTTCCACCAGTTCTCTTGGGAGATTACTCCTGTCTTGGAGCTCTCAGTGGCAGAAGTTTTCCTTGGTATTTAGCCATTTTCCTGCCTTGAATGTTATCCCCTTATTGCTCATTTTACCTCCTGGAGCCACCCTGAATAATAATTCTCCCTCCGTGGAGTTTAATACTTCAAATGCTTCAGGGTCCCTGTCACACAATCACAATCCAAATAAGTTCAGCTTTGTGGGAGTTCCTACACCAGATCTGGCTATTGCTCTCTGTGGTCCAGTATCTGCTCCAACAATCTGCTCCTTGCCTGAGGAGGCTGTGAAGGCTAGGACTATAACAGGGTTTAAAAGAGAACTGGATAAATTCATGGAGGTTAAGTCCATTAATGGCTATTAGCCAGGCTGGGTAAGGAATGGTGTCCCTAGCCTCTGTTTGTCAGAGGGAGGTGATAGATGGCAGGAGAGAGATCACTTGATCTTTACCTGTTAGGTTCACTCACTCCGGGGCACCTGGCATTGGCCACTGTCAGTAGACAGGATACTGGACTAGATGGACCTTTGGTCTGACCCAGTATGGCCTGCCTTATGTTCTTAATAGGCAATTGATGATGCTTCTGAAGGTGGTAGAAGGGATCTACCTGGCTAATTGGACAGTCACATACACTGGGAAGATTCCTTCCTGACCCCGGAAGTGGCCAGTTTGCATCCTGAAGAACATTTGTCTGTTCCTATTTTAGCTTGGAACCACTTGAACAGGTTTGCTGACAGACATTAATCCTAACTCAAGATCAGCTCAGAACACAAGCACTCACCTAGTAATCAACTCCCATCAGGAGACAGGCAAAAGCATCCAGTTACTTTATTTCAAATGAAAGTAGGTAAAAAAGAGGCTCTCTGTGGGGGCTTTCGGGGAAAGGGAGGTGTTTTATCCCTCCTGCAGCTCCCCCTCCATTCGCTACATGCATGTTTAGGAAGCAAGGATGACTTGGAGGACTCTAGAAACCAAAGAGGGAATTACCTTGGTGCTGCCCCCCAATGGAAATCAAATTGAACATTGGAGGAGAAGGACATCTCTGTGCCACCGCCCTCCTGGGAAAAAGAGAAAGGGTTTAAGCTTCCCCCTCCTATTCAGATGGTAGGCTCTTTGTATATAGCATTTTAAATAACCATATTCAAGCTCTGCCTGTGGCCAGCTTTAAATTAGTTACTTAGGGACTTTTGAAATGTTATCTTAAGTCCCATCAATGGGACTTTGAAAATATTACCCTTAACTGCATCCGACGAAGTGGGTATTAGCCCACGAAAGCTTATGCTCTAATACTTTAGTTAGTCTTTAAGGTGCCACAGGACTCTGTTATTCCTTAACTGCTCTGTGCCTCAGTTTCCCCATCTGAAGAAATCTGTGTTACAAAGGTGTTGTGAGGGTTAGTTTATAATTGTACAGTTCTTAGACTCATAAGATAAAGCATTTTAAAACAAATGTAACCCTTGAGCCTAGAGAACACTTATTTACATTTTATTTTGAACCCTATGGGAAGGTTTTGGGGGAAGAGGGAGATTCCCACCTGAACTCCTGTAACCTTAAACCATTTGCCCCAGAATAAATAAATAAAATCCAACTGTAAACATACAGGAACTGGGCTCCTTGGGAGAATCCCATAGAATTGTAGCCTCCTTGCAAGTGAGGGTCCTTAGCGAGTTTGTCACAAACCAGCATCACTTGTTTGTTCACATTCATGAAGTAGCTGTTCTCCAGATCCTGGGGAATAAGCCAGAGGAACAGATGGGCAAATTATCTTTACAATGAGCTAATAGGTTAATTTTAATCTTCTTTTCTTCATAGGGACTAAGATTTCTCCTTAGCTTCTATGAGTTATAGGTTAGGCCTCAATTTTACAAGACTCCCTTTGTGAACTTCCAACTTGAAGCCATCATATTTCCCCTGCCTTTATTAAAGTTTGGATCCTCCCTGGACTTTCACAGAGCTAAGATTTACTTGCACCCTCTTATGAATCCAGGTAACAAGACATCTCACCCATTATTGTGACCGCTATTACTAGAACTACACTAATACACAGCTAGTAATGTAAGCTTCTTGGCCAGATATAGCAGAGTCAACAGTATAGGTGCGCAGGAGACAAGCTATATCTTTGTTATACTAGTAAAATACAATATAAAATGAGAGTTTAAATAAAAACCTGTGCTTACCTTAATAAACCGGAAGGAACAAATACCTCCCTTAAAAAGCATGGGATCTCATCACATATCTAATATCTGTAGAGCAGGAGTGGGCAAACTTTTTGGCCCAAGGGCCACACCTGGGTATAGAAATTGTATGGTGCGCCATGAACGCTCACAAAAGTGGGGTTGGCATGTGGGAGGAGGTGAGGGCTCTGGCTGGGGGTGCAGGCTCCAGGCTCGGGTCAGAAATGAGGAGTTCAAGGTGCAGAAGAGGGCTCCAGGCTGGAGTGGGAGGTGTGGGATGGAGGGAGGTGTGAGGGCTCTGGGAGGGGGTGCAGGCTGTCAGGTGGGGCTGGAGATGTGGGGGACAAGAGGGTTTTGGCAGACAGGAGGAGGATCAGGGGATTGAGGCGTGAGAGGGGTGGCGCTTACCTCAAACAGCTCCCGGAAGCAGCAGCATGTCCCCTCTCCAGCTCTTACACAGAGGCACAGTCAGGGGGCTTTGCTGTGCATTACCCTGTCTGCAGGTGCTGCCCCTGCGGCTCCCATTGGCCACGGTTCCCAACCAATGGGGAGCTGTGGAGACGGCACTTGGGATGGGGGGGCAGCGTGTGGGGCAGAGTCCCCTGGCTGCCCCTATGCACAAGAATTGGAAGGGACACATGCCACTGTTTCTGGGAGCTGCGTGGAGCAGCCCCTGACCCTGCTCCCTGGCTGGAGCGCTGAACCAGGGCAAGCCCCAGACCCTGCTCCCCAGGAGAAACTCAAGGGCTGGATTAAAACATCTGGTGGGCTGGAGGCAGCCGACAGGCTGTAGTTTGCCCACCCCTGCTGTAGAGGTTTCAAAACACTAAACAGTGGATTTGGGTATGAATCCAATTTGAATCAGGGATTGTCACATCCCAAGTTTTCTTCAACATGTGATTAACTAGCCTGAGTGAGTTTCTCTAAGACAAAGATGTTTGATACAGTAGAAAGGTAACAGTGAAAGCTCTGCCTGTGTATTGATCTACATCAAAAACAGAGACTGCAAATTATTTACAGCACCTTTAAGAGTCTGCACAGTGATCACTAACCAGTAATACTCAATGAAAGCAGAAGCTTTACATAGGATAACTGTGACTTTACCTCTACCAAGTTGTTTCCAATCTGAAGCGACAGAACATAAATTCCTGGTATTTTATTTTCCACTATTTTTTTAATGTATCCTATGCTCTGAGGGTTACAGCAGCTGTCTCCTAAAAAAAAAAAGAGGGAAACATTCATCAAATATCATAAAGCCATCGCACACTGGATGGGTGAGGTGCTGAATACCAAACTTCCAGCCTCACCCAGGAAAGCAGCATGCATTTTTTTCAAGTGTCAAAGCAGCAAATTTTCATGTCCATTTCACAAAGCCGCCTCTGTAAATGAACCATTTGAATGCACTTCCTGTTTCCAGTCCATGGTGACCTCCTTTCACTTTCTTGTTAATAACAAGTTCATGACATGGATTTAGATTACCAAAATATTAAAGCCAGCATGGACACAGAATTCTCACCCAGCCTTCCATGCCTCTCCCTTATTTCCATCCTTATGGAAATTCTTTGCTGCAGTGCTTTCTGTTTTGACTAAATGGATCCATTTTGAATACAAAACAGTCTATACAGGATGCTACAGAGGCTCAGGACCCTGCTTCCACAGGAATATCTTATTTGTGGTATCTTTGACCCAGACACTTCCAAAGGCATAGTACAAGCTTAGGACTGGGAGCTAGGAACTCCTATATTTGAATTGAGCATGGCAGAATTCAATATTTTTACATATAATTTTGACCAATATTGTTTATTTTTAAGTGCTTGTTCAGATTTTCATTCATTTAAATATTCACAGTTGCGCAAAATTATGTGGTGGGAAGGTTAGACAACTGGAGAGGGTCAGACAATTAGTTTATGACAGACATTGAGATTCAAAAGCTAAAGCTTTATGACCATGAAAAGCGTTGTCAACATCACATGTCAAAATATCTCAGGTAAATATCCTTAAATCTCTAACAAGTTCCAAAGCAGCATTTTTCTTACTTTGTCTATTTGTAAATTTTAGTTGTTATTTACAGAAATATTTTTTCATCAGCTTGTGTGCGCATAGTGATATAGGTGTCTACCAACACCAATAAAAATCTAATCCTTAGAAACCTAATTTTTGTCCAGGCTTTTACACTACCTTCCTTTAAGCCCTTGAGCAAGGCTCTCTGTGTTGTGAGAATTGCTTACTGTTTGTGAAAGGAATAAGCATTATTACTATTACTAGATTAAACTATCCTTTACAATGCTTATCATCTCAGGTAATAAGAAAAAATGCAGGCAACATGATCAAATGGAGAGGGCATTGGACTGGGAATCTAGATTCCCAACTCTACCAGGGACCTGCTGCATAATGTTGGACAAGCCACACCATCTCTCTGTCTCAGTTTTCTCATCTGAAAAGTAGGGATAATGACATCTGTAAACAAGCTATCAAAGTGTTTATTTAAAATCCTGCCAGTGCTACAAAACATAACCATGTTAAAACTGGTTTGAGAAACATGTCCTGGTGCAACTGCAGGAAAAAGAACATTACTGGATCACAACCATGTTTAAATGCGGTTCATAATGTAGACGGCCTAAAATAGAAGATAACTGAGTAGGGAACTCTCCCAAAGGCTGCTGGGCATCAGAGTAGTTTAACTCTTTAGAAGCCACCTTGATCCTTCGTCCAACTTCCCACACATCTGTCACTGCTTGGCTTTCTTTCATCCCCCTGCACAAGGAAAGGGTGTTCCCTGCACTGTGGTATCATCCTCCTGGCAGTTAAATGAGAACCACGTGATGAATGTGGGGGTTTTTATTCCGTCTGGGATGTGGCCCAAAGTGAAGTCACTAGGGCAGGGAGCACAACTTGTTTGAACCTGCGTGTACGCTGGCTAACAACCTGCTTTTCACCCTCCCCATGCTCTCTCCAGGCGAGCAGGCTCTGCACACGGGCACCAGCGGCGGGGATTAGGGAAGTGGGAGCCGCCGCAGGGAAGCAGCGAAAAGCCCCGGTGAGAAGTACAAAGGCTGCACGGGAGGCTCGTAGGGCAGGGACACATCGCTTCCGCCCCCAACTTCCTCTCTGGGGGCGGGGAGGCAGGTCAGACAAGGCCCCCCCAGCCTCTCCCTTTGCAGCCCTGGGGCTGACAGCATCAGCCTGACCCCC
>ML677388.1:6520004-6608148 GCA_007922305.1 Dermatemys mawii
ATGATGGAGTCGTGGGGGAGGGGTCAGAGGAGGGATGGGAGCAGTGGTGGATGATAGAGTCATGGGGAGCTGCAGAAAGCACAGGGGATGATGGAGGGGTAATGGGGGTCAGCAGGTGATAGAGCCATGGGGAGAGGGGGCTGGAGGGGTCACGGGTTGATGGGGCAGTGGGGTGATAGAGCCATGGGGAGTGGGGGGGGCTGCAGAAGTCATAGGGGATGATGGGGGATGACAGAGCCATGGGGAAAGGGGGCTGGAGGGGTCACAGGGGTTGATGGGGCAGTGGGGTGATAGAGCCATGGGGAGTGTGGGGAGGGCTGCAGAAGTCACAGGGAATGATGAGGGGAGATGGGGGATGACAGAGCCATGGGGAGAGGGGGCTGCAGTGACCATGGGGGCAGGGGCTCTCCTCAGTGTGATTTAACAGCAAGATAAGAGAAAGTGCCTTTTGATTCCAGAGGGATGTATCCCCAGGAGAAGAGGGGCAGGCCAGTACCAGGGTGAATAGACACCCCCATGCCCCGCAGACTGTTCAGCCCCTGGTCAAGGGAGGGCACATACAGATGAGGAAAAGGCCACTGAGGGATTGCTGGGATTCCAGCACTAATGAAGACCAGGCCCCTTGTCCCACTGCATGTCTCTGCCTGATCCCAATGCTATCTCCACTTCTGAAAGAGTCTGAAGCTCCCTCCGTCCTGATCCCTGTCCTGCATCCTCCCTGCTCAATGGAAGATGGGGTAAGTGGGGTGCAGGAGTGGGGGGAGGGGGACACCCTGACATTATCCCCCCTCTTCCTCCATGCACCCTCTCCCCCACCACAGCAAGCAGGAGGCTCAGGAAGCAGCTACATGGCAGTGGGGGGAGGGACAGCTGAACTGCCCAACAATTGATAGCCTGCTGGCGGCAGCAGGGATTTGATAGTGGGGCTACAGGTCCACTCTAGTTCCAAGCCCTCACCAGCTAGGTGCAACAGACTGCTGTTCCTGCAAGCAGTGGACAAAGCAGGCATTTGCCAAATGACATTAGAAGAGAGCATTGCACAACTTTAAATGAGCATGTTCCCTAACTGATCAGCAAAAAACAATGTTAACTGGGACAACTTTAAGTGAGGAGTTACTGTAGTCTGTTTTCACACTTGGAGGCTACTTATATGTGTGTGTGTAGAGAGGAAGAGTTCTAGGAGAACCCAGGATTGGCCAACAAATTTAGCTGTAAAGTACCACAATGATAGGCAGAGACAGCCTCTCTCTCTGGCCTTGGGCATATCACTTAATTTCTCCTCCACTAAATCTGGGATAATAGCTATCTCACAGAGTGTTCTGAATCTTAACTAATGGTGGCAAAACACTGTTTCATCATCACTGTTTTAAGCCATCCATCTCCAATTTACTAACAGTTTAAATCTAAAATGATTTTAAAAACTAGATGTCAGTGGCCTACTAAGGAGTTAAATAGCACAGCTGGTGTTTGCCAAAGTTATTTTGTCACATGGCTTGCTTCTCACGTGACTCACTCTTTGCTCCCATTCTGAATTCGTGGCATCCCTTCAGGCATGAGTTCCCACACCCTGGGAAAAACAAGTGGAGGGGACTGCTTCTGCTTCATCTGTGAGTTGATTGTTTGGATTTGATTTCTGGGGAAGCTGAGTCTCTGTTAAACCACAGATTTTATGTTTTTTTCTGTGACAAGCAGGGATTCTAGAAATCCATTTATCTCTAGGCATCAGGGGCTCTCCGTGTCAAAGACTGTTTCTGTTTGACAGCTGCCCTCTGGAACGAGCATCCTTTTACAGTATACAGAGTGTGGGTAGGTTGTGGGTGCAGAGGGAGGCTATTCTCTGAGCAGTAAGGAATAGCATCCAGCCATGCTGAAAATAGGGCTCTCTATCCCACAGAGAAGCTGGGATGATCAAAGGCAAAAAGAGGAAGGATCACACAAGACTGGGCCTAGACCAGGGGTTCTTAAGCTGTGGATCGGGACCCTGAGGTTGTTACATGGGGGTCACAAGCTGTCAACCTCCATCCCAACTCTGCTTTGTCTCCAGCATTTATAATGGTGTTAAATATACAAAAAAGTGTTTTTAATTTATAAGGGGGGGGTCACACTCAGAGGCTTGCTATGTGAAAGGGGTCCCCAGTACAGAAGTTTGAGAACCACTGGCCTAGAAGTTGGTTTATATTGTAAATCGTGTCCTTAAAATGTGTCCCATTTGCACGAGGTGGGTAGCATTCATATTCCACAATCCTGCAGCGTTCTCACGATGGGGCTTATTGCATTGTAGGAAGAACCGCAGGAGGACAGTAGAGAGGAGATGGTCCTTGTGCCGTCAGTCCACTGATCTCTAAGACTCTTCATGTTCTGGAAGTTGTGGAGCCACTCCCGGGAGGAGGACTAGGTGTCAGCTTTGCTTACAGGAGAGAATGCAGCAAGGCGCTGAGAATGCCGAGGCAGAGGAGCACCCAGAGTCAGATCAGGAAGATGCTGCCCCTCTGCTCAACCAGGAGTTGTCATTTGGGAAAGGTGAATCTACTCGAGGGTAACAAGAAGTGTATGTAGTGCTCTGAACATGGGACTGGGACCCAGGAACACCCAGATTCTAATTCAGGCTCTGACTCTTAGGCAAGTCACTTCTCCGCTCTGTGCCTCAGTTTCCCCCCAGTGTAACCGGGATGGTAAAACTCAGCGTCCCACCCCCAACGGGCTTGTGAGGATTAACTAGTGCTGGTAAAGTGGATTATTAATGTGGGAAACCTCTCCTGAATGGACACAGTCCCCTCTCTCCTCCCTTCTGAGCAGCTCTTGGGTTTCTTCAGGAGCTGGGTAGATAAAATGGGGACACCAGAGACGTCAGCTCAGTGCCAGATGGAAAAGAGGGTGGCTGGGACTTGGACCAGTTCTCAGCACTGCCCCTGAAGGAATTCTCGAGTTCAACAAGAGTCCTGGTCCTGAACTGGCCGGCCTGCTCTGGAGACAGCAGGGGAAATTCTCCCTCACCGCACTGGGTTGGCGGTTGTGTGTGTAACGATGCCAGGTGACTGCAGAGCGAGGTTTCAAGAGGATTTGGGCTGGACAGAGATGCCCTGGGGTAAAGCTGTGTGGGCAGTGGGGGTCTAGATGGCCCTGTCCAAGGCATAAGACTCTGAGGAGAATGGTTTGTGGTTGAAATAAGACTGTTGGTGCTACCTGGAGACATAGGTGCAGGGAGTGGGGGTTCCCAGGTTTTGCTCTGCTGCTGGCCCAGGGTTCTGCTCGGCCACCAGCCCCAGGGTCCCAACTGCCGGCCTCATCGTCCTGGCTGCTGGCCCCACACCCAGAGCTCCACACCCGTCCCTGGTTGTGGCCCCAGCCTTCACTGCCTTACCCTGTCCAGGTCTCCCCTTCCCAGAGCCGCTGCCCTGCTCCCGGCCCCAGCTCTAGGGGGCAGTGAGGGGAGCAGATAGGGATAAGAGGGGTGCAGCTCAGCACCTGCACTCCAAAAACTGTTTCAGTGCCACTTCCTGGAGATCCCTCACAGTCAGGGGTGAGGGGGCACCTCCAGGGTTAGTCTGCAGCCTAGCTGACCCTCTCTGGCTCGTTGTCATTGTTCTCCACCCCAGGCCTCTGCTCAGCTCGCTACAGCCTGGCTCTCGTCCTGCACTTCTCCCTCTTCGTGGTGTATTCGCTCCGGGTCAATCTCAGCATCGCCATCGTAGCGATGACAAACGGCACCAACCTGGGCAGCCTGCCCAATATCTCCACAGATGTGTGTCCCAGTCGCTCCCACGCTCAGCCCAACGGCTCCCAGCGAGAATTGGCTCAAGAAGTAAGTGTCAAGGCAGGGCCAGATCCTTTCACCAGACCCTTGGCTCTGCATGATGGACCAACTGAGCAGCAATGAGATGCTGTTAGAGGAGCTTTGGGACTGTATCCATTGCACATATGTACACAAGGAGCCAGTGTCATTAAGAGAGTGCTGGTCACCTAACTGGTGGCAGGTCTGTGCCTACAGGCCACTTACCCCTTCCTAGAAGAGTCCAGGCCTGTGAGACTCGTTCTCTCTTGGGGTGGGGGGTTTATAGCTGCTGCACAGTCCCCTCAAGGGACAGTTCTCTGGTTTGCCTCCCCATTTTTGATGCAAGTTCTGTCTCCACCAGGCCCCTATTTACGACTGGAGCGCTAAGACGCAGGGCGTCATCCTCAGTGCCTTCTTCTATGGCTACCTCTTCACCCAGCTCCTCGGCGGATACTGGTCGGGCATGTTCGGAGGGAAGCTCCTGTTGGGCTACGGGCTGCTCTCTACCTCGGCTCTCGCTCTGCTCACGCCGCTGGCAGCTAGCCTGGGAGTGGCGTACCTCATTGGGCTGCAGGCACTGCTGGGCATGGCAGAGGTAGGGCCTTCCCTTTCGAGCTCTTGACCCTCAGCTGCTTGTGGGTTTATGTCTGCAGCACCCTCTGTACGCAGGGCACTGGGGAAGAAGTGAACAAGTCAGGACTCCGCCCCAAAGAGCTTACGAGCAAGGGATGATGACAAACCAAAGTGGGGGGAAAGAGTGAGCAAGGGTCATAGCAGTGGAAGATCAGGAGGTCTGCTAATGCTTTTCCCCTAGTATCGCTCCCACTCCCCTCTGTGCTTACACCTTCCTGTGTTTTGCTTGGCAGGGGGTGATATTTCCAGCCCAATACACGCTTTGGGCAAAATGGGCTCCCCCTTTGGAACGCAGCAGGCTCATGAACCTTGCTGAAGCTGGTAAGAGAGAGTGATTCTCTTCATTGCCAAACCAAGTTTCTCTGTAGTTCCAGCCCCCCGTCCTCCTGTGCAAAGAAGAGCTCTCCTGAGGCCAGCTTCTCTTCTGCCACACTCCAGACAAGCGGCTCCAGTTACTAGTGGCAGAAACCTTCATGTTCTAGACTAAAGGTTCTTCGTGAAGAAATATTGGCTGCACATCCAACTCTACTGCTGTTTCTCCCTTTCCTACACAATAACCCACTCTCCTCCTCCTTTATGCCCTCTACTTTCTCCTCCAATCTGTCTTCTCAGTTTTGGCTTGATAGGGCTGGAAGAGTCACTATAGGATGGTGTGGGGTGAATACTGGGAAGCCCAGGACATCTTCTGTGGCAACCACTTTATCACCCCCTCACTCTAAACTCCTCTTAATCTGCTCCTTAGGATGCACTTTGGGAACCTTTGTCACCTTCCCTGTGGCTGGGATCATCTGCCAGTATCTGGGGTGGCCTTACGTCTTCTACATCTTCGGTGAGTAGCTGCGGTTTCCACTGTAGCAAATTCACTGGCAAGTTAAGCCATACAAGAGCGAAGCATATGAAGGTCTTCTCATTGCCCCTATGTGAGGAGTTGGGGCTCTCAATCCAGTTCCTAATATAGAAATCTCCCCCTTCAGAGAGACCCCCATCACAATCGGCACCTCCAGCTAGAAGGGCTGGACTTCGCTCTTGCTCCTTCAGCTCATGATGGAGGTCTGTTGGCTGGGTGGTGTGGAGAAGACTTGTGTTGCTGCTGCCCGAGCTATGTCTGCTCTGTGGATGAAAGCTCTCCGGGCTGTCGGGCTGGCACCTTGCATTTTAAACTATAAGGGTATAGCCGTCAATAAGGTACAATCGTATTAGTCAGCAGAGCCTCTCAATCCACCTTGAATAGGAAGGAGTGTTCCACCACCTCAGTGGTCTCTGTCTATGGCGTTTGCAATGCACCATCACTGTCATATTGAGGGGTCTGTGATTTCCCACTCCCCTCTCAACACAGCACAGACACATAAAGGGGCAGTGCCCCAAATTCACCCCCTTTCCAGCCCTCCCTTCATTCTCACACTGAGGGAGGTCAGACATGAACCACAGCCTGGGCTGTTTGGTGTTAAGGCAAAAACTCCTGCCTCAAGTGCCTAATTCCTCCTTCCTCCAAGGGAGGACTTGGGGGAGACAAACCCTTTTATGCTGTGGATTGGCACTAACGGGCCCCACCAGGTGTGTCTGCCAGCATGAGTCAGCAGAACAAACCTGACCCTCCCTTCAAGATCCTTGCACCTGGCAGTCTGTCACAGAGCTCAGTGTCTTCTCTGCCCATCTCTGTTGGTATCTGCCCGCCTATGCTGCTGTAAGATCCAAGACAGGAGCCACTGAACTGTTCCCCTTCTCCGTAGGTGGCATGGGCTGTGTTTGGTGCGTGTTCTGGTTCCTTCTTGTCTATGAAGATCCTGCATGTCACCCTCGTATTAGTGCTGGCGAGAAGGAGTACATTGTGTCATCACTGGCCAATCAGGTTCTTTGAAAACCTTTTAACTCTGACCTAGTTCTCCCCGTATCCCCACCTTTGACCGGAGGTTGGGTCAATGAGACCTTCTCCAAGTGAGCCCTTCGGGGTTCTGCTGGGTATGTTCTATACAGAGAAGTGCAAATGTCTATGGCAGAAGAGCTGGAGCTTACAGATTAGTTCAGACCTCGGTACAGAGAGACATCAGAGAGGAGATTAATGGGAAGGAGCCAAAGTCAGGGCCAGGGAGGCGATCGGCTCACCTGTGGTTCATGAAACATGTATTTTAAAGAGGAATTTGTCGAAGCCAAAGGAGGTCTCTTGGCATATGAATGGGGAGGCAGCTCCATGTGAAGGGGCGGAGTGATGGGAGACTGGAAGCCATGTAGGAGGAGATGAAGCTTGGGAGAAACAGAGGGATCAGTGGGAGGAGTCAGAGGCGATGGAAGATGTAGGCTGGGGCTGGGTTGTGCGGGAAGTCTGAGGTGAAGGCAAGGAGTGGAGCCTGAACTTGAGGCAGAGGGGTTTGAAGAGGAGGGTGATGGTAAGAAATGTAGGAGAGGAAGGTGCCCTAAGCAGTGGTGTTTTGGTCTGTGTGCCGGAGTGTGCCATGGAGGGAGAGGCTGCACAGGTGAGCTGAGAGACGCCCAAGGCACGGATAGAGGGAAGGTTGCATTCTTGAGGAAAAGGCCCTAGGATTTATCAGGGGCTGGACGTGAGAGGAGAAGGTGGCTGAAAGGGTCGAGAGAGCCAGAGGTGAAGGGATGAGTTGGATCACAGACTGTCACGGGAGGGGAATGAGTCCAAGAGGAAGGTTGAGAAGTTTTGATACATTGAGCAAAATTCAGCCCTGACATTAGCCTGTACAACTCTCCTGACTGCCCCTGGAGCCCAGTGCTCTGACGTGAGCACGGAGCTCGGCCTGGTGGATTTGAGGTGTCTGTGGCAGGTCTGGGAAATGTCCGATATGAGACTGCACAGCTGGGAGAGTTGAGGGGTAACTGGGGGATCCAGGAGTCAACACAGAGCAGGCAGCTAAAACTCTGGGAGAAGGTGGCAAGGTTGGGGAAGGAATCGACCACTGCCTATGGCACATTGACAGAGCTAGGAGGAAAAGGAGCCCATTAAAGGGGCACTAACTGGTGCGTTTCCTTCAAGGGCAGCTCTCACGGACGGTCCCTTCCACTCCTGGCCATGACTAAATCATTGCCTCTTTGGGCCATCGCAGTCGCCTATTTCTGCAATGACTGGCTGTTCTACACGCTGCTGACGTCCATGCCAACGTACATGAACGATGTGCTCCACTTTGACATCAGAGAGGTGAGCTCTGCCATGGTGCCCTATCGGTCACCATCAGGCCAGTCTGTCTCCTGAATGGGAACATCCAAAGGGATAGAGATTGATGTTAACCAAGGGCTGTTAAACATCATGCTTCAGGGCTTAGGCTGGTTTCCAACTACTAGGGGTGGGGAGGTTTCTTTCACCTTCCTCCAAAGCAGCCGGTTGGTGCTAACCCCTGTCAGAGACCGAATATGGGGCTAGAAGAACCTCAGGTCCAATCCAGTTTGGCAGTCCCTATGGTCCTGACATGTCCATCCTTCTGAGCACGTCCAGTCAGATCTGGTGATGGCGGGGTCCCTCTCGCTGCTCTGCGCAGAATGGCAAGTCTCTTCCCTCCTCTCTACAGAACGGGCTCCTCTCCGCACTTCCTTACATTGGGAACTGGCTGGGTACCATCGTGTCAGGGCTGCTGGCCGACGTCCTCCTGTCTAAACACATCTTCAGCACAGCAACAGTTCGGAAGCTTTTCTCGGGGCTAGGTAAGGTGCCTCCTGCCTCTAGGTTCTTTCAACAAACCTTCACCTGCTCAGCCACATAACCCATGTCCCCTTCTCTCCCTAGGGATGATGCTCCCAGCCGCCTCCCTGGTGGCCGTGTCCTACGTCGGCTGCGATTACACAGCAGCTGTGGTCTTTCTGACATTGTCCATGACTGTGATCAGCATGTGCGGGGCTGGCTTCAACATTAACCAGATTGACATTGCTCCCAGGTGAGACCACCAGACCTTCCTCCTATCTCTGGCTCTAATTGGCCCAAGGGCCCAGCAGGTTGGCCCATATCCTTTCCATCATCCCAGCCCTCCGCTGTTTCACCTGCCTTTTGCTTCTCCTCTCCCTGATCTTCTGCGGCTGGTGGCATCTAAAGCTGGACAGGCAAAACCAAGGCACAAAAGTGCAGACTCAGAGACAGTTATATAGCAGTGGGTAACGGCTCTTACTGTCTGTCAAGAGAAGGAGTCATTGCTAGCTGGTGGACTCTGTTACCTGTATAACAAGTTTATTCTGGTGGCACTTGCTCTTTTCGAAGCTCTCCAAGAGGTTGGGAGACAGAGAATTGAAACCTAATTTTCTCTCTTCTTGCAAGTCCCTCTTTGCCTTGCTCAGGAAATTTTCCCTTCCCTTCTCCCCAGATATGCTGGGTTTCTGCAGGGAGTCACAAACACCTTTGGAACAGTCTCAGGAATAATTGCTCCCACCGCAGTTGGATTCCTCACCAGCCAGGTAATTCAGGGCCTCTCTAGATGGCCGCATTGGAGGCTCTTTCTCCTAACGCAAAAATATTCGGAAAAGAAAGTGGAGTTGAATAGAGCAGATTGGCCAAAGAATGGTTTCTGTGCCCTGAATCAAAACCTAGCCCTGGCTAAGCTCTTGAAACCCCAGGAGACTGGCTTCAGGAGGGAACTAACAACCCACGTATGCTAGGCAGCAACATTGCCAAATGTGTCCAACAAGTACCTAAGTCATGGAGAAGAAACTCTTACGATCCAAGAAGTAGGGACGCCCCCGACATGGGTTTCCAACTTGGATCTACTTACAGATGGGAATGGGACAATAGGGAAAGCTTGATATCAGTGATGACAGAGCTGCTTGAATTCAGCGTAGCAAGCAAGGAATTCCCAAGCACGCTGCAGTGCAAGGATATCGGAGCCCGAGAAGGCAGAATCTGAGGAGTTAAATCTACAGCTAGACAGGGAACTGGCATTGCAAGTCATTAGCTGAATGAAAGCCTGGGGTTCAAGGCCCTAGTACTCTCCTGCGGCAGTAAGAGGGAATGGAGATACTAATTACCCCTTGTTTGGTACCCCCCAGGACCTCCTGACTGGCTGGAGGAATGTCTTCTTCGTGTCGGCGGCCCTAAATCTCTTTGGCCTGCTGTTTTATGTCGCCTTTGGCAGTGGAACCATCCAGGACTGGGCTAGAGAGGACACTGCTCTCCAATGAAATGCCAAGGCATGCTGCCAGGATGAGAATATGAAACAAAGGCAGGAGGTGGAAAACGCCCTAGTGAACGTAGATTAGTCAAGAAATCCCACTTCTCGTTCCAGCACTGGACACCCGAATAACACGAGCCATTTGTTTCCCCAACCTGCCCACCCAACTCTTGAATCTGTGCCCTTTTCTCATGTCCTTCCTCAGCCTTTTAGCCAAGGCAACATTGGAAAAGCTTGTGTGTGTACACAATAGACTTGGGAGGTAGTGTGGCCTAGTGGACAAATCCGTGGCCTGCAGCTCAGGCCAAGGTGATCAGCAGCATGAAAGAGTTAACTGTCGAAATGGGGCTTTTTGTAGTCATGCCCCATTGAGGTGAATGGGGCAGTTCACTTCAATGGGGCGTGAACGCTGAAACCTCAGCAGCATTATTTAAAATGAGCTTTTGTTTGTTTGCTCCCAGCAAACTCAGTTACAGGTTGAGGGGACTGTCACAGCCCCAAAGGGGAGAAAATCCTTCTTTCCTGAATTCAACTTCAATTTTGCAAGCAACCAGGGGACCACAGAGCTCCACAGGGAGACTCCGAATCCTTAGACACTTCTGTGCACAGTGTCAATCTCCATTCTCAATCACCCAGGCAGCTATTTCTCCCATGATCCAAAGGCAGTATGTGAGCTGATTTTCAGTGGCACTCACACTGCCCGGGTCCTGGGCACCGGTCTGGGGAGCTCTGCATTTTAATTTAATTTTAAATGAAGTTTCTTAAACATTTTAAAAACCTTATTTACTTTATATACAACAATAGTTTAGTTATGTATTAAAGACTTACAGAAAGAGACCTTGTAAAAACGTTAAAATGTATTACTGGTACATGAAACCTTAAATTAGAATGAATAAATGAAGACTCGGCTCACCACTTCTGAAAGGTTGCCTACCCTTGCTCTGGTGGTCCCCTTGCTCTGGTGGTCCCCTTGAGAGACGGGGAGAGTGGATGCTAGTGGCAGTGGGGAAGGAAGAGAAGGGCTGATAAACTCTCTAATCACATCAAAGGGGGAGTTCAGCTTCAAACAGAGCCCATTCCTTGCTCAGGTGTGTTAAATGGGGCCTTTTCAAAACCCTGCATCCCCCCCACCACTCATGAACAATGCCTTGTTAAAATTAACCAGCCCCAGCACACAGTCACTTTGCAGGCAGGGCCTGGCCAAGGAAGTGCTGTGGTTTTTAACCCCTTGGGTCATCAACCTGAACCTCAAGCTGCTTAAAGGAGATCTCCAAGCATCACTGAGCAATATCCATGTGACGTGAATTCACACCGATGTCTATCCCAGGGCCACCAACCACAGTGCACAGCCCCCCTTGTCATTCTCTGGGAGGCATATGGGTGAGTGTGAAGAGTCATCTCTTCAGTTCAGCCAGCCCCATGCTTTGATTTAAAAGTGAAGGCAGAGCTGGGGCCAGAAGTAAAACCAGAGGCAAGACAGCTTAACTGTGCTGTTGCACGGGGCCTTTTGTATCCAAGGAGACACGTGGCCAGCCCGCATTGCCACTGAGGGTGTGGGAAGTAATGGGCCGGGTCAGAGGTAGGGAGGAAACCCACTAGGGCCCTGCATGTATCTTTTCCATATACCCCTGTCAAAATTAGGAACAGAGATTGAAGTCCTCTGTTTATCTCCAGCACAGGCAAAGCAATGGCCAGGCAAACGTCCCCACACTTAAGCACTTGTATGGCTCCCATTTTTACAGTATCCGAGAACAGCTGTTATGCCATTGTACAAGTGGGGAACTGAGGCTGTGAGAAACGACGGGACTTGCCCAAGGTCACACGGGAGTTCTGTGGCAGAGCAGGGTCTGCCAAGTCCCAGGCATCGGATCATCTTTTCCTCTCCATGGCTCATTCTGTCCTGGGCCACTCTGAAGATGGGGGAGGCTAACAGTGATAAAGGGCCCCTGTCTGCTGAGAAATGTACAGAAACCCTTGGACAGCACATTCCACAGAACCCACTCTACAATCACCACACGGGCCACTGCCCTGGGCCACACTCAAACCACTGACCCAAAGGTTAGGTCATCTGGGATCTGAGATACTGTAAGTCAAAAAGGGAGGTGGTGTGTGTGCAGAGGGGGGACTCGGTGCAGGGGGGTGATGGGGGGCAGTGGGGGTGACTGGCTAGGTAGCCTATTAATAGTGTAAACAAGGGAGCAATGGTGGTTTAATGTTAGCTGGGGAACGTCACCAGCACAAAGCTGGGGCATTGCTGTCCCCTGGGGAGGGGCAAGGGGCAGTGCTGTGCTGAGATCCCTCAAAGCAAATATCTCCTAGAACAGCCAGGGGTTTACAGCTCTGTGCCTTGCAGCCTGTCTATAATCAAAATGCATTAGGCAGGACTGTGCTCACTCTGGAGCTGCACGTTGGCTAGGGGGCCAGCAGGGAAGGAGTTAACTCTGCCGCAGCCTCTGGATGATGCTATTTAGGTGCAGAGTTCACACCCCGTTGAGGTGAATTGGGGCATTTCACACTTCCTGGAGAGTCTTCCAAGACCTCTGGCTCAGTCACAAGCTGAAGGGAGCTTTGTTTTCTTTATTTAAATTGAAACTTGGGTTCTCCAGAAAACAGGGAGGGGGAGAACCCCAAACTCCCCATGGAGACCCTGGGAACAGCTGTGGCCCTCCCCACCCCCAAATCCCTTCTGCAGGGTCTGGGGCAGGTCCGGTCTGTGACACTGGGGGGCATCAGCAAAGCCCGGAGCGACCAGCAAGGGCAGGGATCCTGCAAGTGAAGAGCCGAGCTATGGGGATCGGGAACTGGGTCATCACTGGGGAGCATTCACAGAGCTGTGACTGGGGGGGCTGGGGAGTCCCCAGGAGCTGGACTAGCCAGAGATGGGTTGGGGCAGCAGGGGAAGAGCAGGGCTGACTCCTAGGCAGGGCTAGCGGGGCATTGCCAGGGCCAGGCGGATGGGGGTGGGGAGTTTGCACATCTACTGCCCCCTCCCCCGTGTTTGGATCTGCTGACGGGGGGCTCGAGCCGTGCAGATCCGAGAGCCCGACCCCGCACCAAGCCTGGGGAAGGAGGGTGCTGGGAAGGGGCCCCGTTCTGGCCCAGAACCGCTCAGTGACGGCGGTGGCGGGGGGGGCGGTGGCGGGGGGGGGTGTCCCTCCCTCCCTCCAGTGTCCCCCGCAGCAGGGGCCGGCCAGGCACCGGGGTCTGATTGAATCAACCTCTCAATGGGGCGATGAACGCGGCTCCGGGCCGGGCGCTCGGCTCCTCCCCCGCGGACTCTTTAAAAGCCCCGGGCCGGAGCGGGGTCGGCTCTTTGGAGACGGATCAGGGGACGTGACTGAGGTGAGCGGGGTTTATTGCGGGGAGGGGGCGCCCAGTCCGCGCTGCTCGAAGACAGCTCGCTAGAGGGTGGGCTGGGAGCGATCGCTCGATCCGAATCGCCTCGTGTGAATGAGCCGGGAGGGTTGGGCTCCGGTTCTAGCCCAGTGGACGGGGTGGGGGGAATCGGGGGCTCTCACCATGTATCCGGCTGCCGGGCTGGCTCTGCTGCGTTCCCCCGTGTGACGCTGGCTTGTTACCCCGCAGTCACACCGGAGCGGCTCCGCATTAACTCGATCGCTCAGGTCCCGCTCGCGCTCCTCCCTGGCGTCATGGGCAAGGAGAAAACCCACATCAACATCGTGGTGATCGGCCACGTGGACTCCGGGAAATCCACCACCACTGGGCACCTCATCTACCAGTGCGGGGGCATCGACAAGCGAACCATTGAGAAGTTCGAGAAGGAGGCGGCCGAGGTGGGGGCAATTCCGACTCACCCGCACACACACACACACACACACACCCGCATGGGCCCAGCGGCCTCTCAGGCCCCCCGCCCGCTCCTTAACCTCCCCTCAAGGTGTTGGGCCCCTGAGGGTTGGGGAATCGGGCCCTTCCCAGGCTGCAGGGTAACCTTTGATGCTAGGAGGATACAATGGGGTGGGAGTACACACTGCCCTATGCCTGCACCCCCACCCTAGACCGGGGACCATTTGCCTATCTCTGGGTTCCCTGTACTTGCACCCTAATATATGGCTCTGCAATGAACATGGATCGCTGGGGCAGGAGTCCCCTCCTAGACAGGGGGGCACTTAATTCAAATATTTACAACTCCTACCCCCCCCCCCCGACACACATTTCAGGCCCCTTACTGGAAGTGATTGTCCCTGCCTGTTTCTCCAGGAGCAGCTTCCAACAGCTGCCTCTCTGTAACTGGTGTCTGTCCTCTCCCATGCAGATGGGGAAGGGCTCCTTCAAATACGCCTGGGTACTGGATAAGCTGAAGGCCGAGCGGGAGCGTGGGATCACCATCGACATCTCCCTGTGGAAGTTCGAGACCACCAAGTACTACATCACCATCATTGATGCCCCTGGCCACAGAGACTTCATCAAGAACATGATCACCGGCACCTCTCAGGTATGGGCAGGGGTCAGTCAAACTCCTCTATGGAGTTTGATTAGACTGGGTTTGCGGCTGTGCCTTGTGGCATCCCAATAAAGCCACAGTCTTGTGACCTTAGCATTGCAAGGAATAACATTGCCACTAAATGCATTGGGCTGTGGGTGGCGGTGGTGAGGCTTTTAGGCCTATGCAGGGAAGGGCTGCCAGTCCCTCCTGGGGGAGATGGACGTTTTTGGGAGTGGGAGTGGAAGAGGAGGGAGGATCCCCTTTATCCGTAGGGTACCTAGGTGTGTCACATCCCTGGTGGTCCCCCAGTTCCCAGTATGAACTTATTCTCATGGCCTGTTTCCCTCCTCAGGCTGACTGTGCGGTGCTGATTGTGGCGGCTGGCGTGGGAGAGTTTGAAGCTGGCATCTCTAAGAACGGGCAGACTCGGGAGCATGCCCTGCTGGCCTACACACTGGGGGTGAAGCAGCTCATCGTTGGGGTGAACAAGATGGACTCCACAGAGCCCCCTTACAGCGGCAAACGCTACCAGGAGATCACCAAGGAAGTGGGTGCCTACATCAAGAAGATCGGCTACAACCCAGCCTCTGTGGCGTTCGTGCCCATCTCTGGCTGGCATGGGGACAACATGCTGGAGGCCAGTGCCAATGTGAGTAGCCTGCTTATTTCTCCATGGGCTCCTCTAGTAGAGAAGTGTGGAGACTTCTGGGGGGTTGGAGTGGGCATTAGCTTACAGATGGAGAGTGAGTGGTTTGTAAACAGATACAAGTTCAGCTTAAAGTTACTACTGCTGGGCTCTGTGTTTTAATAAGACACCGGCCCTCTGAGACTCTCTGAATTGGACGGTTATTAACTGACTGCCTTAAGCTAGGATTTCACTCAAAAGTACAGATGGAGGCTGAGCTTAAAGAGCTGTCTCCTGTTCATTCCCAGAGCTCAAGAAATGCACCTCTGCTTAGTTCTAAACTTTTTGGGGGGGAGGAAAGAGAATCTTTAGGAGCTGGATTACTTGGGACCTGCTGACAAGTTCACCCGAGCTCTGGAGATGAATCATGAGATGTCAATTACAATAATCTCTCCCCCTGTACCTGTCTTGCAGATGCCTTGGTTCAAAGGCTGGAGCATTACGAGGAAGGAAGGCAACGTCTCTGGTACAACACTGCTGGAAGCCCTGGATTCCATTATCCCTCCTTCCCGCCCCATCAACAAACCCCTCCGCCTGCCCCTGCAGGATGTCTACAAGATCGGAGGTGAGGAGGGCAGGGGGGTGTTTTGCAGCAGGGCTGGGACAATACAACTCTCCCCAAAAAGGAACATGTAAAATGGTGGCTGCCATTTTAGATGATGTAATTCCACCTAAACTGCAGCTCACATTTTCTGGGGACACTTCCCTACCAAGTGTCTGGGATGGAGACTCCATCACACCCACCTCTTGGCAGCTCTGGGCTGACCAGATTGCTGTATTTCCCTTTAATGCCCAAAAGGCTGAATATGGCCTCTGGACAGAGGAGGCTGAAGCAAAGAGCTGGTGGTCTCTGCTTATTGCATTTCCTATTCCTTCCTCTCCCCAAGTAACTTTGTTTTAGCTCATTAACACCAAACTGACCAGTACATGTCTCCCCAGGTATCGGAACAGTCCCAGTGGGCCGTGTGGAGACTGGCTTCATGAAGGCCGGCATGGTGGTGACTTTTGCCCCAGCCAACATCACCACGGAGGTGAAGTCAGTGGAAATGCACCACGAGGCTCTGGCAGAGGCGCTGCCAGGTGACAACGTTGGGTTCAACGTGAAGAACGTGTCTGTGAAAGACATCCGCCGTGGGAACGTGGCCGGAGACAGCAAGAACGACTCTCCCATGGAGGCTGGCAGCTTCACCTCTCAGGTTAGTGATTTGTAAAGTCTCAATTGCTGCCCACCAGTCTCCTTGAAACATGACCAGTCACTTGATTTTTGAATTCCCCCTCCCCACTTTCTTCCTCTGCAGGTCATCATCCTGAACCACCCCGGTCAGATCGCTGCTGGCTACTCCCCAGTGCTGGATTGCCACACTGCTCACATTGCCTGCAAGTTTGCGGAGCTGAAGGAGAAGATCGACCGCAGGTCTGGCAAGAAGCTGGAGGACAATCCCAAGGCACTGAAGTCTGGAGATGCTGCCATTGTGCAGATGATTCCTGGAAAACCCATGTGCGTGGAGAGCTTCTCCGAGTACCCACCTCTTGGTAAGATTTCATAGTCCTTGTATGTGTGGCTCTTTATGAATGAATGTCTGAACATGTCCTACCACTGCAACTCTGGTTTAAGAAGACTAATGCTAGGATTCAGCTTTTACAAAGTCTCCTGCTCTTCATAGCAATGGGGAGATAAATGTATACCCACCCCTTCACTAGTTTGAGTAATAAAATGCTTCTGCAAGGCATCAGTCCACAAATTGCAGCTCCTGCCACCTGCAAACC
The DNA here is from genome assembly GCA_007922305.1 of Dermatemys mawii. Classification (NCBI taxonomy): domain Eukaryota; kingdom Metazoa; phylum Chordata; order Testudines; family Dermatemydidae; genus Dermatemys; species Dermatemys mawii. The sequence continues at coordinate 6,536,420 of ML677388.1, forward strand.
AAACTCCAGGCATTCACATAGAAACCCCTCCTAATATCCAGGAAGGCTTCGTACTCTGTCCTTGTCTTCGTCTAACGGGTGTTCCTTCTCTGCCAGGTCGCTTTGCTGTGCGTGACATGAGGCAGACAGTGGCTGTGGGGGTGATCAAGACTGTCGAGAAGAAGGTTGGTGGAACTGCTAAGGTCACCAAGTCGGCAGTCAAGGCCAGTAAGAAGTGAATTCTCCTCCAATGTCTCTGTGTGCCAGTGAGCTTGAAAGGACCAAGAGTGGATGCCCAGCCCCCCCCAATCACAGATCAGTGTCTGGACTCGCTTCTCCAGGACTGGCTCCTGTGCGGTAAAACACACTGGAAGAGCTTCCGAAGGAAAGGAAGAGGATAGGACTTTTTTTCCCCCCTCCCCCTAATTTTTTTTCTTGTGTAGGAGGCTGCACTTGGGTTTTTTTCCCCCCCTTGACTTGCTCACTGGTGGTGTTAATAAATGATGATTTCTGCTTCAGTGGTTTGGTCTTATTCAGCTGGGAGTTGCTCTCTGCATGTGACTAGAGCTTCCCTGCAAATGTCTCTCGCTAATGTATAGCAATTGCCAGAGCAAGTGTGTGCGTGTGTGAGACAGTGAGGTAGGGAAGAGATGAATCTTTCCCCAGAAACTCCAGGCTTTGGGCTACCCCCTGCAGTGCTGTTAAAGAGGATGGTGCCTTCTCCACATTTGGGGGTCACTCTGTTTGTTGAGTAAGGCCTGGGAGCAGCCTCCCGGTACCGACTTGGATCTGGGCTCAGATTGCTACTAGACTATCTCTGTATAATGGGCCAAATCTGAACCTCATGGCACTTGGATACAGGCTCCAGAGCACTGGTTCTGCCCATCGCAGAGATAAAATGTTGGGAATGGTCCTGTCTTGAACACCACCACCTGTCCACTGGGGCTGGACATAGCCACTTGTTTGACACAAGCTGCTGACGGGCATGATAACAAACGTCAGGAACTACTGAAATGCTGGATTCACGCTGTCAACCTACAGGGAAAGAGCCCTGTGCCACAATCACCCTCCTCTTGCTGCATTGAGGAGAGATTAATGGCTGCCTTTAGCCCAGGGGTGGACAAACTTTTTGGCCTGAGGCCAGGGCCACATTGGGGTTCCGAAACTGTATGGAGGGCTGGGTAGGGAAGGCCATGCCTCTCCAAACAGCCTAGGTCCCACCCCCTATCTGGCCCCCTCCCACTTCCCACCCCCGACTGCCCCCCTCAGCGCTGCTGACCCATCCCATCTCCCCTGCTCCTTGTCCCCTGACCACCATCTCCTGGGACCCTCTGCCTCTAACCGCCTGCCCTGAGACTCCATCCCCAATCCAACCCCCTTCTCCCTGTCTCCTGACTGCCCTGACCCCTATCCATACCCCCACCCCCTGACAGGCCCCCTCGGACTTCCATGCCTATCCAACCCACCCCTTCTCCCTGGCCCCTAACTGGCCCCTGGGACCTCCTGCTCTTCATCTAACCCTCCACTCCCCGCCCCTTTACCATGCTGCTCAGAGCAGCATATCTAGCAGCCACACCACCTAGCTGGAGCTTGCAGCCCTACCACCCAGAGGGCTGGCAGCACAGCAAGCTGGGGCTGCAGGAGAAGGGGGGACAGTGGGGGAGAGGCCTGGGGCTAGCCTCCCCCGCCAGGAGTTCCAGGGCCAAGTAGGACAGTCTCTCTGGCCCGTGGGCCATAGTTTGCCCACCTGTGCTTTAGCCCCTCTTTAAAGCTGCCATAAAGCCCCCTTAGGAAATACTACAGCATAGAGGAGGCTTCCCCATAATAACACACAGAACCAGTGGTTCTGCAGCACCCCATAAAGGAGCCCCCAGGACATGTCAGCTACAGACTGGGGGTGGGGTAGAACACGGGAGGAAGTAGGTGTGGCCATGACTTCACTACTCCACTCCCTAGCTATTTCCTTGGCTGTTACATATTGCAGGGGTCATTGCAGTTGCTCTAAACCGTGCCAGGACTGCGCCAAACACAGCAGCCCCAGGATAGAGTAGGCCCTTTGTATTGCCTCTTGGTCCCTGTACTGGGCTCAGCACAGCACACTGCTAATTTTAGGCCTGTCTCTTATGCACCGTGAATATTAAAGAGAGCCCTGAAGTCTGAGCCCCTTTATGTATGTAAACTTGTATATGACACACACTCAATTAGCTGTGAGATCTGCTTGAGTCTCTGTGTCCAACTCACTAAAGCACTGTGTCCGTTAATATTAGGACATCCCAATCTACCTAGTGGATATTCTCCCAGCAGAACATGAGACTAAGCTTGCTGACCCAATAAAGTCAACGGAGCCCTCTGGGATGCATGGATGAGTTTGCAGTATCAGGGTCTGAAGCTATATACTTAATTATTACACCCCATTATTTCTCCTTCTTTCTCTGTTGACTCATCCCTGTTGATTTCTTCACCTGTGTCCTTAATGACCTGTTATTATTCTGTAATATTCTTTACTATTATAATTCATTTATATCACCATAGCTATTACTATTCTTCCTCATTTTTCTCATCATCTCTATTACCTTATATTGATTAGTCATATGCATCTTTCTCTGGCTCTGCAGATGAGTCAGGCTCTGTTTATTGCAGCCTGACTCTGGTCCCATTAGTCTTTATCTTTTTTAATTGATATTCATCCCTCTGCTGATTGTTTACTCATTATTATTGTGGGGCTGAACTGAGGCCTCTCAGCCCCGCCGCAGACCCACGGCCCCCTGCTGCCTCTCTAGCTCCCAGACGGTAGGTGAAGGGAGGAACTTAATCTGCCTTGTTTATCCTTTCCACGTGTTTCTCTCCATGTGGCTCCAAGGGGGCGTGGCTAACCATCTCGGAGCCAATGATTGGTGCTGGGCATTCGGAAGGGGCGTGGTTAGGTTGGTACCCGCTCCCGGGCCAGGTTTAAATGGTCTGGGAGGAGGTCGATTGAGTAGACTAGCTGCTGTCCGTCCTGGGCTGTGAATCTAGGTAAGTTGTGCGGGGTTTTGTGCCCCTGCTGGGAGCTCATAGCTGAGCTTCCCCGGGGATCCTGGTCTTTCCCCTACCCTGTGGGCTAGAGAAGGGAGATTTCCACCCTCCATGGGTGGGGAGGGGGCAGTACCTACCATGATGCCTCTGGCAGGAGGGTGACTTTCTTCCCACACCTGTTAGTCAGCCTGGGCCAGGAACAGGATAACTGTGGCCTGCCACACTTGCTCCTTGACTTCCTGAGGGAAGATTTATAGCTGGTCCCTTCTCTTTTTTTCCCCTCCTCCCTTATTAGCTCTACTGTACTGGCACAGCTCAGACTGGGGCTCTCACCTGATGATGCAGGTGCTGTGAATTGGGTTAAAGGGCTGTCCCAGGAGTCTACTGTTCCACATGATCACTTGCTGGAAAGCACTCTGGCTACTTGACAGCAGTTCAGAGGGCCTGGCCTCTGCTAGGATGGGAGTGGGGGTGATGACAAAACTTCCTCCAGGAGCTGTGGCTTGTAGCTAACAAGGCTAAAAGCTCAGGCAGCCTGGTCAGTGATCAGACTCTCCCAGCCTAATTGCCTCTGGTACCTAATGTATGTGGAGCCAGTGATCTCCAAGCAGCTCTACTCCCTCTACTATCCTCATTCATTTAGAAACCTGGTCTCCAATTAAACCTGTACTTAGCAATAAATCTACATCCTTGCTAGTCTGAAGTGGCTCTGGGTAGAACAGAGCTGAGCATAGTACTGGGGGTAGGGAGCCTGTCTAAAACCCTCTCTGTCCTAGAAACCTCCAACCAGCACCATGGGAAAAGAGAAAATCCACATCAACATTGTGGTGATTGGCCATGTGGACTCTGGGAAATCCACCACCACCGGGCACCTCATCTACAAGTGCGGGGGCATCGACAAGCGAACCATTGAGAAGTTTGAGAAGGAGGCAGCCGAGGTGGGGGCAGTGGTGCTAAGCAGACTGACTCAGGAGTGCCTTTACTTCAATCTGTGAAGTTGCTGTCAGATGTGTGGCTCAGTCATTGCATACATTGTGACTCTTAAAGCCATGAAATCTAACTGGGTGGGGGTGCCTGGAGCGCAAAGAGGCTGTTCATGTGTTTTGGGTGCATTAACACCTCTGCTGCTCCAAGGAAGCTCTGCCTACCCTAAAGAAGTCTGCATCAGTGTAACTATATAGTGATAGACACACTTAGGGTAAATGTCTCTAACCTTACCCTTTCAAGCTCCTCCCAAATTGTAGAACTAACAATGGAATCATTCCCTGTAGATTGGTGTCAGACCCAACACCCCCCAATTGTTTCTGTTCATGACAGTTCAAAAACCCACTGGAATCCCACTTGCAAACCATATCCCTGTTAAGATTTTTTTTTTTGGGGGGGGGGGGGTGTATGGGAGCTGTTCCCAAGTGATTATATGTGGCCACCCCTAAACACCTAGTGTAACTGGTGTCTGCCCTCTCCCATGCAGATGGGGAAGGGCTCCTTCAAATACGCCTGGGTACTGGATAAGCTGAAGGCCGAGCGGGAGCGTGGGATCACCATCGACATCTCTCTGTGGAAGTTTGAGACCACCAAGTACTACATCACCATCATTGATGCCCCTGGCCACAGAGACTTCATCAAGAACATGATCACCGGCACCTCTCAGGTACAGAATGGTCCTGATCAGGGTGAAGGTGATGAGTCCCTACGCAGCTAGAACTGTGGCCTGCTCTTATACTGTGTCCCCTCCCTACCCCAGGCTGACTGTGCAGTGCTGATTGTGGCGGCTGGCGTGGGAGAGTTTGAAGCTGGCATCTCTAAGAACGGGCAGACTCGGGAGCATGCCCTGCTGGCCTACACGCTGGGGGTGAAGCAGCTCATCATTGGGGTGAACAAGATGGACTCCACGGAGCCCCCTTACAGCGGCAAACGCTACCAGGAGATCACCAAGGAAGTGGGTGCCTACATCAAGAAGATCGGCTACAACCCAGCCTCCGTGGCGTTCGTGCCCATCTCTGGCTGGCATGGGGACAACATGCTGGAGGCCAGCGCCAAAGTAGGTAGCATGCCTGTTTCTGCATGCCTCATGGAGGCCCACTCTGAGTGCCAGGGTGGAATGATGAGCTGGGGAAGCTGCACGGAACCTAAGAGCATGGGAGACTGGATGTGGGACCCCCACTTTCAGCCAAGGATTTAAGTGGCCCATGGCTAGGCTCTGGGGGCTTCCATAGCTTTATTCAGGATACATTCAATATTAACTGCCAGACTTCATTTTTCTCCCTTCTACTGCAAGAGGCAGTTTAGAGCAGGCTGGGCACAAATGCCTCCTAGGGGACACCTGGCACTCTCCAGCCCTGCCTAGTTTCACTCTTGCCTCCTGTCTATTGTAGATGCCTTGGTTCAAAGGCTGGAAGATCACTAGGAAGGATGGGAACGCTGCAGGCACCACTCTCATGGAAGCTCTGGATTCCATCATCCCTCCTTCCCGCCCAGTTAACAAGCCCCTCCGTCTGCCCCTGCAGGATGTCTACAAGATTGGTGGTGAGCGGGGTGGGGAGAAAGGAGCTCCCTGGGCATCCTAGCAGCTTCTCTAGGTCACACAACTGATGCCACTGTCTCCATCCCCAGGTATCGGAACAGTCCCAGTGGGCCGTGTGGAGACTGGCTTCATGAAGGCTGGCATGGTGGTGACTTTTGCCCCCACCAACATCACCACGGAGGTGAAGTCAGTGGAAATGCACCACGAGGCTCTGGCAGAGGCACTGCCAGGTGACAACATTGGGTTCAACGTGAAGAATGTGTCTGTGAAAGACATCCGCCGTGGGAACGTGGCTGGAGACAGCAAGAACGACCCTCCCATGGAGGCCGGCAGCTTCACCTCTCAGGTCAGGGGTGCAAAAACAATGGTCTTGAGTGATTTGGAGTTGGTCCTGAGTAGTAGGCCATAGGAGGTACAGCCTCCTGATAGGCCAATCTGCAAATAAGCACTGCTATTTCCAAGACTACTATATATCTGTACAATTGCTTCAGCCACTCTGTTTGTTTGCATGGAGGTGTCTGCCAGGCAGTGGAGTGGATAGGGTGACCAGACAACAAATGTGAAAAATCAGGGTGGGGGATGAGGAGGTAGTAGGAGCCTATGAGAAAATGACCCAAAAATCATGACTGTCCCTATAAAATCAGACATCTGGTCCCCCTCTGAGTGGAAGGGAGGACAAAGTGCTCTCCTGGCCTGCACAGGAGTAATCTGAGCCATGCCCTCGGGTTAGGTCAAATTCACAAGTCCAGGGATAATCTCTGACCTGAAAAGGGAAGGAGTGTGTTTTTTGTTGTGCCCTACCCTGCAGGACCTTGCACTAGTACCCACATAACCACTAGCTCCCCTTCTTCCCACCTAGGGTGACCAGATGTCCTGATTTTTTTAAATAGGGACAGTTCTGATATTTGAGGCTTTGTCTTCTAGAGGTTCTTATTTACCCTCCTTCCTCACCCTGTCCTCACTTTTTTCACATTTGTTGTCTGGTCACCCTATTCTCACCCCATATCCACTTTGTCACCATATCATTGGTGTCATTAGTCTGGTAGTGCCACACATGTTCCTCTAAAAGTCCTCCTGCCATGGACTGTCCCTGCCTTCCACCCATAGCTGCTTAGAATTTTTTTTTTTTTTTTTTAGCCACCTGAAGTTAGCTAGAGCTATTCTGGGCAACTGCAATCCCCCTAACACTGTGTTCTCTGCAAGGTGGCTACCCCTACTGAACAGTCTGGGTGTGTCTGAGACAGCATGCTGTCAGAGCAGGCCACGTTAAGAGCATACAGTAACCGTTCTTGTCTCTTCCCCTCCAATTGTAATGGGTGGATTGTAACCTCTTCAGGACAGGGCCAAGCTTCTGTGTTCAAATCTGCTACCAGTAGGCACTGAGAAATGTGGCTGCTATTCTTACTTTCAGTCTCAACTCTGACATGCTAAATGGTGCCTGTGCCAACAGAACTACATCCCCAAAAAATGGGGTGACAGGACCAATTCATCTTAATTACACCAGATTCTAAAATAGCTTCTAAAAAGCTTAGTCCTTGGATCCCTGCACAGCCCTTACATCAGTGTTTTTCCCCAAGAACAAATGAGATGAAGCTTTTGCTGCTCATTCAAGCTTCCTAACCATCTCCTCCTGTGCAGGTCATCATCCTGAACCATCCAGGCAAGATAGCCGCTGGCTACTCCCCAGTGCTGGACTGCCACACCGCTCACATTTCTTGCAAGTTTGCGGAGCTGAAGGAGAAGATCGACCGCAGGTCTGGCAAGAAGCTGGAGGACAATCCCAAGGCACTGAAGTCTGGAGATGCTGCCATTGTGCAGATGATTCCTGGCAAACCCATGTGTGTGGAGACCTTCTCAGAGTACCCACCTCTTGGTAAGACTATAATGGATGGGGTAAAGTAGGTACTGCTCTCCAGCACTGGTATATCTGCCTTAGAACCAGGTAACTAAGAGCCCTGTGATCTAGATTAGACACTGGTCATAGGTCAGCTCAAGAGAAAAGTGCTGTGGACCAGGCTCTGCAGGGAACAATAGCAACCAGTACAAATGCTGGCCTCTGACTTCATAGGAGTCTGTTAGAAGTCTAGCATAACACAGGCACTAGGGGGCACCGAACAAAACTAATAGGCAGAAGGTTTAAAACTTCCAAAAGGAAGCATGTGGGCTCTCCCTCCCCTCACTCGCCACACAGTCCACCTGTGGAATTTCTTGCCACAGGATGTTAAAGGCCAAGACTATAACAGTTCAGAAAAGAACTAGATATTATCATAAAAGGTCCATCAATGGCTATTAGCCAAGATGGGCAGGGATGGCCTCCCTGGCTTCTGCAAAGAGGCTGGGAATGGGTGACAAGGATGGATCACTTTGGATTGGCCATGGTTGGGAGACCAGATACTGGGCTAGATGGACCTTTGTTCTGACCCAGTGTGGCTGTTCAACCTAGGGCTAAAGCCTCATCAGAGGCTAGACTGGGCCCTGTGTGGCTGCATGCCACTGAGCTAGCGTGTAAAACTGTTGGCAGCCTGTGCCCAAAAGAGGGCCTCATGGGCTGCACAGGCAAAGGAAATCAACCGCCTAGAGTTCCTCTCCCCCGGCAGGTCGCTTTGCTGTTCGTGACATGAGACAGACGGTGGCTGTGGGTGTGATCAAGGGAGTAGAGAAGAAAGCCAGTGCAGCTGCCAAAGTCACCAAATCAGCTGTGAAAGCCAGTAAGAAATGAAGACTGGGCAGCACCCAAAAGCCAACGGACAAAATCACCGTCTGGACTTGTACAGCACAGATCACTGAACCTCAGCAAAAGGCACTAGCAGAGCCATGGGTGGGATGGGTTTGCTTGACCCCTTGCACTTAACTTTTCTAATTGTCCTCACTGAATAAACTACCCATTGAAAAATAACCATGGCTTGGTTTGTCTGTAACCACTTCCTGTGGAGGGTGTGCTGGGGTGATCGGTCAGTCCTCTTGGCTATGTTATGGGCCTCTCAACCTAAAGCTAGCTCCTACAAACCAGTGCTGGGGGCAATAGATCCTATCAACTTTCCCATGGAATAGCACTTCTCTTCTGCCCCTGCATGAACAGCAAGTAGAATGGTCTTGGCTTTGGCCTTGTTGCCCAGGAATGCCTGTAGCACATGGTTCCAAGTGGCAGTTTGAAGGGGACAGTTGGTGGGCTGAGGAGGAACATCATCAGACACTCACAAGCAGGACTAATGAGAGGTATAGCAGGAGGGGGATGGAAATCCCAAAGCTGAGGAAACATCAGCAAGAGACCCTGAGTATCTCCTGGCATTGTGGGTTTGAATTGCTCTGATTCCTTTGTGGGGAAAGACTTTCAGAGACTGCTTGCCTGTGAAGACATGGGGGCTGGAAAATGGGGGGGGGGGGTGAGGGGGCAGGTGCAAGTTAGGGGGAGGCACTCTTATTGCCACTCATACCTACTTCCAGTTAGATGCTCAATCAGGAGCCCCTTGCTGGTGCTTGTGATGGGAGAGGGAAGGTAACAAAAGAGGCTGTTAAAACAAAGCAATATCTTGGCTGGCACAGGTCAGTACCCTCAATGACCAGTCTGTGACAAGAGGCACTGATGCTAGAGGTGGGATTTCTCAATGGGGGTTTTCCAACAGGGGAAAAGGCAGGGTTAGCCAAAGACCAGAACTTTGCTCCTAAGAGAGCAGTTACATTGTGTGTACAGGTCACTCTTCTGCAGCAGGAGATAGCTCTATCTACTCACCTTAATACAAGGTGGAGGGGTGACATGATCAATCTAAGTATCTACTACATGTTCATTTTCCCCCTGTCATGAGCTCTGCAGTCTAGCAGAGAAAGATAGACTACAATCCAAGGGCTGAAGCTAAATCTAAAGAAATTCAGAGTGGAAGGTGTCCACCTCTAACAGTGAGAGCCACTCACCATTGGAACAACCTACTTAAGTTCATAGTGGATTATCCATCACTGATCACTTCTAAATTAAGCTCTGCTTTTGGAATTATTTTGGGGTGGTTCTCTGGTCCATGTCATGTAGGAGTCAGATTAGAAGATCACAAGCAGAAAACTCAGAGTTCATGGCCCTGCATTTTTTTATTTTGAATGACTAAGGGCAGTATCCCTCTCTTCTAACTTGGGGAGGGGCTGGGATTGGAATAGAAGCACCGGAGATAATATAGTATCAGGTGAGTTAGAACATCTATGGTTTCTTTTCTCTCTCATTGGTTATTAGGGAAAAGAAACCTGGAGTCTCAATAAACACCTGGATTCTCTTTACATCTTGTAGGGTCCAAATACAAAATGGCAGGCCCAACGCTAAGTGTAAGCTCTGTGCCCCTCAGTGTTACACCTGCCAAGAACAGTGGGGTGTGGAAGCGTCCTTGGAGGAAGGGCAGAAGGGTTTCCCTATTAGAAGCAGCAGAATCTTCAAACCTCAGGGCGAGGAAGCAGTGGAACCTAGACACTTTAGGCTCCCATGCTCCAGAGACCTCCCAGCAGCTCCGGAGCCCTGGCACCCAGAGCAGGGGGAAGGTAGAGTCGGACAAGCTCCACAAGGAATCTGCAGGTCAGGGAATCTCCATTGGACCGGCACTGATTGCAAATGGCTGTTCAGAAAGGCACCAGGCTTCACCATTTTTCAGTTTGATGATCTCACAGCATGTGGTGATGTAGCTAGATGACATGGGTTATTGTCCTCCCTCTCCTGACACTTTGGGATTTGAGGGAGTTGGGTGGGTGAGTCAGCTGTGGGGACCCAAATTAAGGCTCCCCACACCTTTTCCATAGTAGACTTCTAAAAGTGCAAGCATTTGGCTGACTAAGAATAGCACCTGCCTTATACTAATTGAGCTAAAAGTTTTCCAGGCCAATGATCCTCGGGCTTCAGGGTATAAACAACTCACCAGCTGAGGTCAGGAGGAAATTACATTATTTGGTAAAATACTGCACAATAGCTGAGTCTATGATAGGTGGGAATGGGGTGATTCTTTTCTGGAAGTATTTACTGTCAGAGACAGGGTACTGGGTTAGATGTCTCCCACCCCCACAATATGGTAATCCCTAAATTCCCAATTAATCCAGCACTATGGAAGGAGAATGTCCTGCTACCTTCTCCTTGTCATTAGCAGTGTCCTATAAGTGCGCTAGGCACTGCAGCCAGACTCAAGATGGGTATCGGCCATCCCAGCATGGCGTCTCTTACGATTGGTCTGTATTAACAGAGGTGCAGCATCTCATAGTACAAAACACACACTCCAGCCTTCCCTTAGACTGAGATAAAGGCATCCCTGATCCCATTTACTCCAGCTGATCTCATTTTACTCCTCTTTCCTGCTCCCTCTGTTCAGCTAACTCCTGCTGTTCCTTTTCGCAATCTTCCCACTGACAGCACTAGAGCCTTCTCTGTGTTATCCACTGTCTGGAACTGCGTCCCCATGTCTCCTTTCTCTTTCACATCTTAATTTCTCTTTCTGCCAAAACCTTTTAGGACAGTTTTTAAGACTGATGCTGCACAAAAGGAGGCCCACTTCCCCTCCCCCCATTGGAGTTTACCGATGGAAGAAGGATCAGGACCTGAACTTGCATTGTAGAAGGAGTAGCAGCATGGTCTGAGATGGAGGAAGCTGACTGAACTGCCAGGGATCTCTCATCTCTAAAGTCTACATTTAGGAGACCTGGGCCAGGTCTATTCCCAAGATGCCTCCGCTGATCTGAGTGAGAAACCAGGGACCTCCACTGCAATGCAAATCTTTCCAGACTGGAAGAAAGACAACCTCACCCGGATTAAAGAGAAGGCAAAGTCCCTCTGCCTGAAACAGCTGGATGTGGCCAACGCAGTCGATCTTCTCCATGCCTTCTTCCGCCAGTTCTTTAGCTACTTGAATGAATGTCTCGAAAGACCCTATTTCAGGGATGTGAGAGAACTGACGTCGGGGAGCAGCTACAAGTTTGGGAAGGTAACAAGGAGAGGGAGTGCAGGCGGTGGGAGCAGTCAGAGCCTTCTAGGATGACAGCAGCAGGGAAAAGGGGGATGTAGGAGGTCGTTAGAGAGTTTGGATCAGGGAGGGAATGAAAGCAGGAAGGAGGGATGAGGAGTGAGAAGGGATGGGATCCAGGGGATCGGTGGAGGAAAGGAGAAGGGAGGATTAGCCTGTAAAGAATTCATCCGCACCTCCAATAGGTGATTCCGTCTACAGCTCTTGCACCCGAATGAGTTTGATGTGCTGCTGAGCCTGCCGATTCCAGATTATATTCAGTATACTGAGGTGGAGGGGTACGACGGACTCTTCTACACTCTGACTCTGCTGAGAAAGTCCCGCAGCTTTCCAGCCACCTTCTTGATGGAGGATGGGCAGACTGTGTCCCCTGGGAGCATCATGGCGGAGTTCTGGCAGCACTTGGATCAATTCATCAAAGTGTTCTACTCAGGTGAGCGTCCCCGTCCTGGGGCTACCTGGATCCCCCGCTTCCATCCTGATCTGTGACATCTCCTGCTCTCCCAGGCCTGAGGTTCTTAAAATAACAGCAGCTGCAGCTTAGCTCAGATAGGAGCTAGGCTGAGACCCACAAGCTCATTTTCACATGCAATCTCAAGTAGGATTTGAACCCAGGTCTTCAGAAGTTGGAAGGCCAAGGTATTAGGCCCTTGAGGATCCTTCACACTACACAGAGCTGAGTGACTTGTACTCCATCTCCTGGGGAAAGCTGCGGGTTCCCCACCAGGAATTCCTCTCTAAGGGATTTAGTTGAGTTTCTGGTGGGTTTGGTTTCTTTGTCATTGATCTAAACACAAACAAGCCCCTTGATGAACTACTACCTCTTTCTAAGCTCTCCCATTGGTCTGTTCACTGTCTGTCCGGTGTCTCAGTGCCTTTTCCTGGATGGCAGATGAGGCTGGAGAGCAAAAAGGAGAACAGCCCAGCAGGGCCCCTAGTGATGGTGGACAACCGAGGTGACAAGTTCATGTCTACTGACGTGATCCTTGCTCTGGAGATCTCCGGCCAATGGCCGAGTTCAGACGACGAAGGGATGGACCTCAAGCAGTTGCTGGGGGAGAAGGAGCCATATCCAAGGAAGATCCTCTATTTCATTGCTAAATCGGCTCCCGGTCAAGATAACAAAGGTAAGTCCCTCCCCAGAGGCACTGGCCACCACAGCATGTTCTCCTGGGAAAGTGCTTAGGGACTGAGTTGTCGGGCTGAGGCCTGGGGAAGGCTGTAGTAGTGTGCAGAGCTGGGACAATGAACACCCCTTCAGGGGAAGGAACCCACACGGCCCATGGGGCCAACACCCCCTCCTGTCTTTTCATAGCCCTGCCAAACCCACCCATGTATTTTCTATGGTAAATGTGCTGGCCTTAGCTAGTCTCCCAGAAGAAAAGGTGCAGAGAGTCAGCAGATAAGATCTCTAGCCTCTGGTGGGGTATGCTGTGCTGAGACAGGGCTTGTGTGTTCTAGACACTTCAGTGGAGCCCATACATAACATGCATTGAGGGGAATTATGTCTCCCCCTTTTCCCTTCAGTTCAAGTCCTAGAGCCACCCCATTCCGAAGAGAGTGGCAGACATGGGAGGAGCAGGGGAACCCTGATCTAGGGAGGGGTAGTGCAGGGAAGAGTGAGGAATCCCTGGGATCCAGAGAGGGATGCGGGTGAGCCAGTGGCCTGGGGCTGTTTCAGGGGTGACTTTTCGGGCAACACTGGAACCAAAACTACATTACAAATGATCCTATTTCCATATCACCTGTGCAGTGTCCTCTCCTGCCCTGGCTTCTGTGCCCCGCTGAAAGGGCGGAGGCTGAACCAGGGTTGCTGTTATTTCAGAAACCTGGACAATGTCTTTCTCTCATGTGGAAAAGGAGATTTTGAAAAGCCACACCATCACCCGGAAGTGTCAGACGACCAAGCGCCCTAGGTATGTCTGCAAGTCTGGAAAGCCAGGGCTGCGCCAGTGGGTCTTTGCATCCCCCGGTCCGGGTCGAGACAGGCTAGACTAACACCAGTGCTCCAACGTCATGTTTTGTTGGAAATAGTTTACTTTCTTTGCCCTGGAAACCCTGACTTGAATCTGGATCCTCTTTTGTTAAGCACTTTGAGATCCTTGCAGAGATGTTACGGAAAGGTAAAGCATTGCTATCAGCTGGGAGTTTGTGTCTAGAGAACAGGGCTGGGAATCTGGACTCCTGGATTCTATTCCTCACTCTGCCACTGGCTCACTGTGGGGCCTTTGGCAAGTCAGAGCACCTGTCTGTGCCTCAGTTCCGCCCCCCTGCCCCCATAAAATGGGGAAAATGATCCTAATTTGTGTGAAGTGCTTTGGGATCCTCAGCTGGAAGGTGCAAACAAAGTATAAAGTATTATATGATTAACATGATGATGCATTTGAGTATATTAATTTCCCTTTAGAGCTAGTTAGGCATGATCCTTGCGCAACTTCTATCGAAAGTGAAATAGCTGAGACTTTAATAGTGATTTTAAAACAACAACCAACAACTATGGAGCTAATAAGGCCGATACTGAAATTCATACTCCGTCACTAGCTTCAGCTTTCCTCTTGTCCATGCAGACCTCGTTCATTAGCGCCCAATCCTCCAAACACTGTTACTGAGCCTAATGCGTACTTTTCCAAGTAATTCACCTGTCAATGAGACTGCTCACAGTACGCCTGGCAATAAGCATTTGCAAGATTACGCCCATCGATTGTCAGCTCTCTAAGGCAGGGACCTTGGGCTAGATTCTGCTCTCAGTTACAGCTGCATAAATCCAGTGTTGCTATATTTACCTTCATTGACACTCTGTGGAATCAGCATTTGTCCCCTTTTTTATATACTTGTAGGTCAGACACCTACCACACTGTGGCCTCAAGGCCCTTACTTGGGCAAAATTCCCACTGAGGTCACAGCCTGAATTAAAACAGAGTAAGGAGCTTGCGATTTGACCCAACAGTAACAGAAATTGCTAATGCCAAGAATGTGTCTTTCCCCTCTCTAGGCCAGAATGTCTGCAGATGCTGGAGAGTCTTTTGGGAGCCCTGAAGACAGAGCACTCCTTGGAACTGGCTCCTTTGAGTTCCTACCATGCTGAGACTTCTTTCTTTCACACGTTGCTGGAATGGAAGCAGGACCCAGACGGGAACCCCTCCAGTGTTGCTCACTGTTTTGAAAAGGTCCAGGCCAATTTCATTCAGCAGGTGGCAACCGCTCACCTGCCTCATTTTTTCATTCCCAAATGCAACCTGCTTGGCACCAAATTCTTCCCGCCCAATAACTTGATGTTTCTGCTGGCGCGCTTAAGGGAAAAGCAAAAAAAGCAGTAAACCGCTGTGTCCTGAAAGAAGAAGGCCGCAGCCCCGCCACTGCTGGGTGCTGATATGAGCTGGCCTCTAATGCTCACTGTGGGTCTGATGGTTCTGGTGTCAATTGGACTCTCCCACTTTGGCTCATAAAGATTCTGAGCATTATCTTTCTATTTGTAAGGATTGGAGGAGTCTGCTGGGAAGTTATTTGTTAGTAAGGGTGACAGGAGGGGGCCTAAAAGCTGCACAATCTACCACATTGCAAGATCCAGTTATAAACTCAGACATGATAAAAACACACTCTGTAACAGGGTAGGATCAAAGCATGTTTAAACTGTGCGCCTGAATCACGCACCTGAACTTTGCAGGGATCTAGCCCAGTTCAGGAGTATGGTAATAACACAATTCCATCCTGTCTATGCTACAAGACCAAACCATGTTTAAACTGTGCTGTAACGCAGTCGTGCAACGTGGGAGCTTTGGATAGCTTAGCTATGCTCTAAATAAATCTGAATCCAATACAGTATATTATTATTTTAAAACTGCTTGGCAATAAGCAGACATTGCTTTGTGTGTTCTGTCCTCTGGGAGTTAGGTCTTGTCTACACTTACAGTGCTACAGCACCGGAGCAGCCGTACTGCTGCGTGAAGACACTACCTACGCTGATGGGAACGCTTCTTCCATCAGTATAGGTTCTCCCGCTCCCGAAGAGGCAGTAGCTATGTCCATGGGAGAAGCCCTCCCATAGCACTGCCTACATCTGGAATTCAGGGGTGTGGCTTTGTAGTGTAGATCAGGGCTAACTAGTCTAATTTGTAGTGTAGACCAGGGCTTACTAGTTTATACCCAAATTTCACCAACAGCATTTCTCCAAATCTCTGCTACTCCCTGTACAGCTGCTGGAACTGTGGAATCACCAAATCTCATAACCCAGCCTCAACAGGATTGGAAACATTTTATACGCTAGCCAACATGTTCTTTAGTTACTAGTCATAAAAGCTGAAAAGTATTTTAGCGACCCTATTTTTTCTACTTCAGTAACAGAAATATTGAGAATGAATCCAGAATGGGTGTGTGATGTAATGTAAAGGGCTCTTTGGCCTCTGACCTTTTCTTGGCCAGTCTGTGCTGTCATGCTCCCAGTCCACTGCCTCTGTCACTTCTCTTGATCTGTCCTGAAGGTTTTACTTGTAATTTCCCAAAAATGAAAAATAAAAATGGAAACAAAGGTTTGAAACGTTCCACCCTGAGTTGCCTGGATGATATCAAGACCTAATAATGATTCTGTTCTCTCCAGGAATCTACTTGTGCTTGTATCACACCGATTGCCACTATTACCCACCCAGTACCGCTCAAGGATTTAAAAGTAACAACATCCTCTCTCTTCCTACCCAGACTATAGGGGGAACGGCCTATGAGTTTTGAGAGTGTGTTGTGTTTACTGCCCATCGCTGTGGTATCTGGGCTCCTTAGAAGGCAGAAGCAGAGTCATTGAAGAGCTGTCTGTGGCTCCCATCCGCAGCGGGACCCTGTTTTCTATGCCTAAAAATGACCCATGATTTGTCTAAACTCAGGAGTCAGAAATCACAAGCCCAGCAGCACCACAGATGGGTGGTCTCCCAATGCAGAGCACCATGGTGGGCGGTGGCCACTGTTCTGTGGCACTGGGCAACTCCAGCTAATGGGTTCCAGCTGTGCCAGATGCAGCTAGGGTGATCAGATGTCCCAATTTTATAGGGACAGCCCTGGTATTCAGGGCTTTGTCTTATACAGGTGCCCATTACCCCCCACTCCCTGTCCTGAGTTTTCACACTTTCTGTCTGGAATCAGGTCACCCCCTAGGTCAGGCCTGCACAAGTGGGAAAGCAGCCAGGGCCACATTACCAGAAAAACCAGCTGTGGGCCGAAAAGCCCCACCCTCGCCCCGCCCCCACCAGACCGCTTGGCTTGCCCCACCCCTACTCATCCCCATCCCCGCGGGCCGCGTGCGGCCCCCGGGCCGCATGTTGTGCAGGCCTGCCCTAGGTGCAGAGGTGCCTGGGAGCAGCCACGAGCTGAGTGAGGCTCCTGCTAAGCTTAGAGGTGGAGAAGGGAGCGGCTCAGAGCCAGTTGCAGGGCCGCCCTCCGGCCGCAGGGGGCAGCAGCAGCCCCTCAGCCCGGGCGTCTCTCCTGCCACCTCTATGGGGCAGCCGGCCTGAGCTGCCGAATAAGATCTCGTTCCGGAGCTCTCGCGATCTTTTCCACGCCTCCATCATGGCGGTGAGTAGCTGGGGCGCCCAGGAACGGGCCGGGGGAGGGTTGTCAATCCGTCGCCATCCTCCCTCGGCCGGGGCTGGCTAGGCCGGGCGCCTGCCCCGGCGGGTGGGAGAAGGGCTGCGGGTTCCCGAGGGGCCAGCGTGGGGAGGTTCCGGAGTCTGCCCCGCTTGGGAGGCCGCTGGGCCGCTCCAGGGGCCCGGTTCCCTGGCTGGATCTGGTCACCCCCCCCCACCCGCCCTTCCTGGCTGGCAGAAGGCTCATGGAGTTACGCGGGCCCCTAACCCTGGCGGGGGGTCTCTTCCCCGGTGCGTCGCCCCGTCGCGGTGCAGCCCCTTCTGTTCTTCCGTAGGCCAGGTGCTATGAAACCTGTCGCCCCTCCTGCGGAGTCTGGGACTGACAGCCCCCTGTCATGCAGGGGGTAGCTCAGTGGTGTGGCGCCCTGCCTTGGATCTCGGACCTAAGTCCCCCACTGCCTGTCTTGCTTCTTTGCTGGGATTGGTGCCCTTACCTGCTCTGGCCATCCCCGGGATTCAACTCTCACGTCCCCCTTCCCATGGGCTGTGATCTGCTCCCCATCCACAGAGCTATGGTCTGAATCCTTGCCCTCCGCTTTGCAGCTTTGCTGGCGGGCTCAGGGCTATCCTATACCCTCCTCCCCTTCTTTCCCTGCCTTGTATCTCTCATGTCTGCATTGAACACTGGCCCTGTAGTCTGTGGGGTGGTTGCATATGCACAAATGAATGGGAAGTTATGGGCGCTGCCTTGTACAGAATACTTGGTATGCTTCCTTTGCCCCCTGGGTTGGAGTGTGGGGGGAGCACATAGAGCCCTATAGGGTGGAAGGCTGTCAGGAAAGCCAGGGCTAGTACTCCAGCTGGGTTGGGGGGGGCCTGTCTCTATCAGCTGTATGTATTTTCTCTCTACAGCAGGATCAGGGTGAGAAGGAGAACCCCATGCGTGAGCTGCGCATCCGCAAACTCTGTCTCAACATTTGTGTTGGGGAAAGTGGTGATAGACTCACCCGGGCAGCCAAAGTACTGGAGCAGCTCACAGGCCAGACTCCTGTCTTCTCAAAGGGTAAGGGATTGCTTCTGTGGGGGGAAACAGAATCGTTCCATGTGAAGTGCAGCAAGCGAGAGCCCATCTTGTAACAGTTAGCGACACTTTATTAGAGGCCGGGGAAACCATTTTTGGTGCCACTGAACGGAAAGCAGCAGTTTCGCCTTCTGGCTTCTGAAGGCTTATTGCTTCGCCTTCTTAAAGTTTGAGTAGCATCACTGGCTGACATGTGCCATCTGTAGGGTTTATCCCTCCAGGTCAGGGGAGAGGTATGTTGGGGGAGTGGTATCGAGAAGCCTGCACGATCAGTGCCTGTTGTGTGACTAAAGGCCTTAAATCACCCCTTCAACCACAGCATAAAACTCTATTAAATTTTAATTTTTAGTATTGCTCTTTCCTCCCCCTAAGCGTGGTATCAAAAACAGTGTTGGAGATTTTTTTGCTTCAGTCTTACTAAAGCAAGAAACGTATTCCAGTCTGACTGAAAGCTGTTGGAGTAGCCCCAGGAGAGCAACTATCTGTGTGGGTTTGTTTCCTGCAGCTCGATACACTGTCAGATCTTTTGGAATCAGGAGAAATGAAAAGATTGCTGTTCACTGCACGGTTCGTGGGGCCAAAGCAGAGGAGATTCTGGAGAAAGGGTTGAAGGTGAGACTCTTGACTGCTCTAGCCATTCATGTGGCTTGTTAAAAGCTTGCATGAACTTGAAGTTATTGTAAACAAAATCATCAGTACATTTAACAGCACTTTAATGTTGATGACTTACACTGTTCCCCTGTGTGGTCATTAGTTTCTCCCTGATCAAAAAACCCTTAAACACACATGGGAGCAGAAAGTCAATCATCAATTTCCAGAAATTTTTTTTAAAACTTCAGGATGTACCGTTTAAGTGACGCTGTATCAATGGGAATTTGAAAAAATTAGCCTTAAGAATAATTCAGTGGTGCGGTCCTCTAAAGGTATGTTTACGTTGCAGTCAGAGGGTAACCGCAGTACCTGTAGACATACTGGAGCTAGCTTTGGTCTAGCGATCTCAAATAGCAGTGAAGCTGCAGTAGCATGGGCTGTACAAACCCACCTGCTAGAGTACATACTGGTACTCAGGGTTCCAGGTGGGCTTGTCACCTGGGTTACTATTGTTATACAAGCTACCTGGCTCAAAGCTAGCTTGGGTATGTCTACAAGTGCTGATCTCTGATTGCCGTGTAGACATACCCTGAATTTGTTAGGGCAGAGTTGGTGCAGGCACCTCTTCGTCCTTGGAGAGCACAGACCCTGCTCAAGGTGGAAGGTCTTAGATGAGTTTATGAAGTCTCTGTAGACAATGTCATATCCGTCAGTATTAAATGTTAAAAGATCTAAACTGTGCATATGCAGAGTAAATATACAGACACAGACATTTAGTGATGTTTCTTATGGTGTAGGGTATCTGCTGTTTTCTGTAAGTTTTTGTAATTAATCATTGCAGTTTGCATGAAGTGTCTTGTACTAACGGTCCTCCTGGCTTTAAAAGTGATCAGGGTGCTTAATAGGATGCTAGGCTTAATTAGGCACTTAAGATTCTTAGCTTGGTGTGTACAATCTGGGCAGCCCTCTGTGACACAGCCTTTGTTGCTGTGACTGCCAGATAGGTCAAGATGCCCAAATCTGCTGGATAAGAACCCAGCAGCTCTTGCCAGGAACTATTTGGTTCCCAAGTGGATCCTGTTGCAGTTCAATGGAAAAAGCAGGACTCTGTTTGGAAAGTAGTAAAATGTAACTGGCTCTAAATGGGTTTCAGGTGCGAGAATATGAGTTGAGGAAAAACAACTTTTCAGACACCGGGAACTTTGGCTTTGGAATCCAGGAGCACATTGATTTGGGAATTAAATACGATCCCAGCATTGGCATCTATGGCCTGGACTTCTATGTGGTATGTATGCTTTACTTCCTTATCTCTGCCAGCTTTGTCCCAATGCTAGAAAGGTCACCTCTGGGTTCCTCAGAACAGCAGAGAGGTGTGGGCCACTGGGAGAGTCAGAACGGTCTTAAATGTCTGTATGCTGGGGAGTGAGGTTTTTAACTAGATCCAGCTCTCACTAAACTCCTTGGGCTCAGCCAAATCACCAGAACATAACTTAGTAGCCAATAGCAGAGAATGTTTTACTCTGGGTTTCTTTGAGACTAGGTACTCTGCTTAGGTGGGTATAGGGTAGGAAGACCCACTGGCATTTAACATGAAACATGTTTGTTAGTTTTACTCATCTTCATATAGGATTAGCCAAAGTTACTGGTGGCAAGAGATGGTGATCTTGGAGAGGAACAGCTGAGTGAATTTTGCTTTATCTTTTCTTGACATCTTTGCTTTTCAAACAATGTAATAAAGAGTGTCTGGCACATCTAAAGGTGCAGCTCTCCAGGCCTGGGGATCCATGAGAATTTAGACAGGCTGGCTTCTAGTATCCACTAGGCTGTGCATCTTGTATTATAAGACTTGAGTTCACCTCTTGGCTTCATTGTATTGCCCGTGTGCTAATATATAAAGACCAGTTCTTCCCTGAGTAGGAAGTCACTCAGGTCCCTCTATGGCTGATGCACAGTGCAGAGAACAAGGCCATCACAAACCTCACCACCTTTCACTCTTCAAGTGCAAGGGGCATATCTTTGACCTTGCCTACATAGAGATTAAATATCCATGTTGCTATCAAAACAAGAAACTCCATTGCATGCTTTTCCCCTGTTGAGAGGATGGAGACCAGACACACGTACGTATTAGTCACATGGCTGAATACACTACTGAAAGCAGTTAATTTCTGTAGTACAGGGTAGCTAAGGATGAACATACTTTCTTTCCTGTTTCAAAAAGGGGCGTTGCCCCTTTTCTGCAGGTCAGGCACCAGGAGGGTGGCAGCAGTACCAGCATGTTCCTTTTCCATTTCTCTGCAGATATGCTTCAGCACTGACCTAGAAGGAGCACCACCTTAGCCATGTGTTTACTGGGGGTCGGGGGGAAGTAAACTAAAGCCTATTGGCATATTTAAAAATGCCATTTTTCCTAGTTAAGATGGGTCCTTAGAGTGAGAAGGTAACTAATCTCCAGGGCTCATTCTTTGGTTCCTCTGCTGAGACTGTGCCAGCAAGCCCTGACTTATGGGGCTTGCTGTCCACTAAGCACAAATCCTATCAAGTCACATAGATTACTGAATACTATCACAGCGGTAACTTTTCATCTCCTTTGGGACCAGTGGCCTACAGGTAGAGTGGCCATGAGAGGGTCTATCCCTTGCATGCTTTTTAGTGCAGACAACAGAACAAATGTCACTCTGATGGGGAATCTTTTCTAGCCACATGAGGAGTCTTGAAAAAGATTCTTGAACTGCATCTTCAGATATTAAAAAGTGCTGTCTGTCTGCTCCAGGTTCTGGGCAGGCCGGGCTTCAGCATTGCTGACAAGAAACGCAAAACCGGCTCCATTGGAGCCAAGCACAGAATTGGGAAGGAGGAGGCTATGCGTTGGTTCCAGCAGAAGGTAAGCTCCAACCCTATTTTAATGTTGATCAAGTTATTCAGCGGCCTAGTGAGACACCTCAAATATATCCTGTTCAGTCTTGCTGACCCAATCTGTGATCTTCTAGTGAGAAGTGCTGACACATTCTCTGAGCTGGGATCTGAGCATCTCATTAGCATGGGATTTTGAAGAGAGCAGAAGCATCTAGGAAGTGAAGGGTTTTCACTCCTAGCTTTCCTCCTTTTGTGGGGGAAACCTGAAGCATAAAGAACTGCACCTGGACTGCAAGAAAGCCCCTCCTAACCAAATCTGAATTTAAACGGGGTTCTTGAAGGATAGTCCTAGGTGCAGGTTTCACAGCAGTCTGGTGAATTCCGGAAGTAGAATACTGTTCTTCTAGTCCCTGTTCCCCAAGATGTTTTGCTGTATCCTCAATCTGTGGGTGTGGGGTGTATGTGTGACAGCAACAGAGTACCAGGATCCCCAGGTAGACCACTACAAATCTGACACTGGGGATTGAAAATCTGTGGCAGTAGACACGCTCTAAGGGAACTGCAGATTAGATGGGCTTCAGTTGGGTCTATCCCGATTCCTGTGGTATGGTGATCCCACTTTCCAGGCTCTTACAGTATCAGAGGAACAGCTTCTGTGACTGCTGCTATGAAAGAAATGTGTATACAGTGCTGGTGAGGAGGTGCCTTATGCAGTGAAAAGGGTCTGTCCTGCTAGCTGGTCTGTATATAGTAGAGTAATGATGTTCACTTCTTTTTTAAGTGTTTAAAACAATTATACAAAATGGGGGTTGAACTTCAGTTTCTCACTTACATTTCTATGCTTGGGATAGGCTCCATGGCATGTAGACTCTGTTCAACATATTGGGTGGCCTAGGCTGAAAGTTACTAAACTCTGATTTCTAGACCCAAGGATTCATGTAATAGATGTGACCTGCAAAGGGGAAAACTGCTGTTTTTCTCCGCTTGAGAAGTGTGCTGCCTTTTTACGTGAGCAGTGTTGGGTCTTCCCTCTCCTTGCTGAGGGAGTAGAACTGTTATGCTTGATGTCTCCAATTGAGCAGGCAAGATTTCTAGTCAATGTCCAAATATTATGGGTTTTGTTACTACTTTAGCGTAACTCCAGGTGAATGTTTGTGAGCAAAGCTTCATACGAGTTTCAACATTCCACTGAGGTGGGAACTCCCACTGCTGTTCTAGCAAACCCAGGAAGTCTAGACATGATGATTGTAAAGCAGCCTAAAGGCTTCTCAAGAGAAACCTCTTCTGCTGTCTTTATCCACCATAAAGAGGCAGACAGGCTTCCAAATCCAATTCTCTCATTGTGCGGGTCACCTTTAACTTACCCTAAACAGGGATTCGCAAACTTCATTGCACTGCGACCCCATTCTGACAATAAAAATTACTACACGATCCTGGGAGGGGGAAAGCCGGAGCCTGCCCAGCGGAGGCAAAGCCCAAACCCCACTGCCCTGTGCGAGGGGACCAAAACTGAAGCCCAAAAGCTTCATCCCCAGGCAGAGTGCCCGTAACCTGAGCCCTGCCACCCAGAGCTGAAGCCTTTGGGTTTCGGCCCCAGGCCCCAGCAAGTCTAAGTCAGCCCTGGGGACCCCATTAAAATGGGATCATGAGCCACAGTTTGAGAACCACTGCCCTGTAACATGCTGACTTCTAACAGATTCATTCTCAGTGAGCTGTGAGTAGACAAGGTCGCTTACCTGGTTTGCAAACTATTGAGCAAGTTTTGGGTGTGTTTGGCCTGAAGAGTCTAGACAATGGGAGAAACAAATTCAGCAGAGTTGTACTTTAAAGATTGCCTGTAAGCCATGGATAGATTCACAGGCCAGGACTGTCTAAATGAAACGTCAGCACTGGAGTTCACTTCCATCTTCATTTTTTTCATGACAGGTTTATTAATAAACAAGATGCAGAAAGATCCAGTAATCTGATATATTTGGTATTGGAGACCTTTCCCACTTTCTGCAACTGGAAAGGGGAAGAACAAACCTCCTCTTACCATCATGTTGGTCCCATTAGCCCTTTTGTACCTGCTCTGTAGAGACCCACTCCTAAGCTTCCCTGACCCCTGGAAGATCTTCCTTTTAAGAGGCATGTAACCTTCTCTGGCTACCTGTAAGGCCACTTGCTTGCCCATTCCTGAGCATGAGTCCTTTGATTACAGCTTCCAGTTACAAGAGCTGTAACATGCACATTGGGATTCTCACGTGTGCCCCAAGGCCCAGTGACCTGTTACGAACCCAGTCAGATTAAATCTTTTTCTCAGTGGGGAGAGGGGACTTCCTCACCTAATTAATACTTAAAATAATTGAAATTGAATCTCCCTTATTACCAAACCCCAAGCTCTTCACTTGAGCAAAACCTCCTTCCATTGAAATTTATAGTAGTTTTGTGGGAGTAAGCATTTACAGGGCCAGCCCTCTTCAATGTTCCTGCCACTAAAGCTAAGATGCAAAGAGAGAGACATTCAAAGAGATTAGTTTCCACTTGTTCAGAGGTTGTTTTACTTCGTGGGCTGTTCTGCTGCCACATCTGGTTTGCAATTAGGCAGAAATTAGGCAGTCTGAGCTTTTTAAAACTTTTAATTGGAAATGCATTCCTGGGAATATCTTTTTGTGTACTTAGCTTTTGTAAAAAGCTTTGTTCTCACAACCCAAGTCTTTTGGGTCAAATTGATCACTATTAACGGAACACTAAAAAACAGAAAATAAGATGGAAAGTCAGTTTCCTTGTTCACTTTGCAGAGTGTAAATTTGGATGATTGGAGTCTTTATTCTAAGTCACAGCTGTAACTTGAAATACGTGGTGACTCTAGTCTCCTCCTTGGCACGACCACGGCTCTGACTGGCCCTGATTTCTGACGCTCCCTTTTCTCTCTCTTGCAGTACGATGGCATCATCCTTCCTGGCAAATGAGCAGTTCCAGTTACCAAAAATGCTAATAAAATTTTCTAACATTTAACTCCCTGTTGTGCATTTTGTGGCTGGCTCCTCACTCTTCCTCCTCACTATAAGCTGTTGGAACTTGAAGCCGCTCAAACTGGAGAGGAGAGCAGACCCCCACTGGTGCGGATGCGGTGTGCAGCAGAGATGGCCAGTCAGTGCTGTGCTCTTGGAATGGGAGTTGCTGTCCATAAGGAGCGGATGGTAGAACCACAGTGTGAATGAAGACAACTCCACTCCATTTCTGTGCTGGCCCTGAGGAGAAGTTACAGATAAAATTTAAAACGTAGTTCCATGGGCAGAGGATGGGCAACTAGACAGTGTGAAAGTAGAACTAGAGCAAGATTTGTGAAGCATTTAGGGACTGAGCTATAGCTCCAAGTAGGGAGAAAATAAAATCTAACCTACATGATCTGATCCCAAAAGGCCGCCTAACGTCGTGGTGAAGTTAGTGCCACTTGGGAACTTAAAAGGGACTCTCCAACTACTGGATGAAACAATGAATAGTTTCTCTGCTCACGGACCAAAACATCCATTTCAATACAAAGGCAATGGGAGAACAAATGAGGCTTGGTGGATTTGCCTCTAGCCAAAGCTAGCGGTGGCAAGGACGTAAGTGGCAGGGACTAAAGGTGGTTGAGACTTGATGACTAAACAACCATAATATATTCTTAACCTGGACTCTGATTAGAGGAGCTAGTACATCCCCTGTTCAGTGCTTATAAGCCCCGCAAAAGTGGTAGCTAAGAGCTTGTTCTCTGGAGCTGTTGGCTAACTGTTCTAATGCACTCAGTCAAGAGCCAGCATCCGATGCTGTTGGTTACCACTAGAGGGTGCTGAAGATCCAGACAAAGGGAGCTTATTTCAGCAGGTCTGAGAATCCAGCATCCCTTACCTTAGCTTAGGTGCACAGCTGCTGGAATAGAGTCTTAAGAGTTCTGTCTTGTACTCCTGCACCAGGCACCCTTTTTTTTTGGTATTCTGATACAGTCCCCAGATACATTTTTCTATATGCTTGGCACTAGAGTGGTTACTCTTATATGGGCTTTAAAATGGAGTACAAATATTTAGGAGGAGAGAATCCTCTCTCTCTCAGATGGGTGTTGTAGCCAGTTTTTTTCCTTCTCTCCAGTGTACTGGGAATATAACAGTAATGCATGTAACAGACAAGTTACTCCTTGAGGTGTTAATCTTTTATTCTGTTTCATAGATATTGTTCTCATCAAGACAATGAAGTTCATCATGCAGGTGGAGTCAAACATTCCTGAATGCCTATTTGCAGCTTCTTTGCCCCATTACAAATAATTCCCCAGCTCTAGTGCCCTTGCAAGAGTGACTAGCTCACAAACGCACACCCCTCAAACACGCTTTGACTCGGACTCCCAGGCACACTTGCTCTGTACGACTGATAACTGATACATTGGCTTGATGCCTACCAGATCCTTTGGAAGCTTGTCTTTCTACTTACCATGGAAAGTATTGTTGTCCGAGTTCTAACGCATGAACTGAGCCAATGCTGGCAGCAACAGAGTTGTGAAAGGAAAAATGTGGTGTGGCTTGTTTGGTTAATAGAGAAACAAACCTATGGTCTGTGATTTAGCTGTTCTTCAACTGAAGTTATGCCTCTGGAGCTTCTTTGAATAGGTTTGTGCTTGTTAGAGTGAACTCTACCTGAAATAAATTCTTAGGGGCTATCAATGCATTTCTTAACTGCACTCAAAACCCATCAGAGGCACTTGCACCATCTGGCAGTTAGGGCTGTGAAAATGACCAAGTGCAGTTACATTTACTATTCTGCATGTCTAGCCTGGTTGTCCCTTCCCTCTCCCACACTTCCCTCTGTGTCATTTGCCCATGGTGTAGGGGAGCTAGTGACCTGCCCAAGGCCATAGAGGGCTTTCATTTCACAGCTGAAATAAGAATTCAGGTCTTTCTAGGTCACAGGGCCCTGTGCTAACCATTGGACTGTGCGTCAAAGATAGCCGAACACTGCTCTAACCGCTATGTCATGCTGCTCCCCAGGCTCCCCTACTGCTGTGAAACGAGCCATTGCCTAGTTCCCAGCTCTCAGTGCTTTCCGATCTCAGCTGCCCTGCAATCTGAGGCAAGGTTTGAGCTCCGTCTGCATCCCCAGCTGCAGGCGGAAATGGTAGCCCCCGGCTCCTCTGTTAAATGCTGACCGATGCTGCTGAGCTAGTCCTGAATCCCTTGTTTTGTAGGTGCGGGAGGGTGATG
Source organism: Dermatemys mawii (assembly GCA_007922305.1). NCBI lineage: Eukaryota > Metazoa > Chordata > Testudines > Dermatemydidae > Dermatemys > Dermatemys mawii. The sequence goes on from ML677388.1 coordinate 6,563,221, forward strand.
GTGCAGCAGGACATGCCTACAGTGGCCTCGGGGAGATCTTCCTCTGCCCATTCGTTCAGATCCGGGTTGTAGCTCTGCACACACTTCTGGTATTTCTTCCCACTCTCATTCCAGCCTCCCAGTAGGCAGATGCGCCCATCAAGGATTGTTACCCCGGCTGTGCTGACCCCAGTGGGCACAGGCGCCACGTAACTCCACTGGCCCATGTCCGGATTGTAGCACTCCATGGGGATCATATCCACCCGTTCACCTTGAAGGCCCAGCTGGCTGCCCCCTAGGACGTACCGCCCAATCAGCCCAGGTGGCAGTGCAGTGCCAGCCCCGGCGGGTGCTGAGCCCAGCCCGGTCTCTCCAGGTGTCTGTGCTGGGCTTGTAGCTGCACATGGTGAGTGAGTAACAGTTGTTGATGTAGCCCCCGGTGACTAGGATCTTGCCATCGATGACCATGCTGGCGTGGCAGCAGCGAGGGATCTCCATGCTGGCCTTGCTCCGCCAGCTGTTGGTGGCAGGGATGTAGCAGTCCATGAGAGCCAGGACCCCCGCTGCATTGCGCCCGCCAGTGGTGTAGAGGAGACCATTGCAGGCGCTCAGACTGAAGTGAGTCCTCTTGTGCCGCATGCTGGCCAGGTGCAGCCAGATGCTGAAGCGAGCATCATACCTGCGGAGAGAAGGAAAATCGGTCACCTAGCCTCTGATCCCATGCTGCGGAGGGCTGCTCTGAACCTGCCCTGGGGACGTATGATCTCTCCCTTCTATCCCTGCTTGACAACGACAACTTGCTGATCATCATGCATCTGTCCAGCCACAAATCCTACATCATGCCTCTGATCTTCCCCTCACGCCCCCTGCAGGACAAAGCTGAGCTCATGCTGCAAGGTCCACTGCTGCCATGCAAACCTGAGCACCGGCAGGCAGATGGCATTGCAGTTACTGTACCCGGAAAATACTCCAAGGGGCAGACTGGCAATACCAGAAAAGATGCAGGCTAGAAAGAGAAAGGAGGAGACCTGACAGTGGAATCCTGAGGCCATTCTCAGCTGCAGGAAAAAATACATGGTGCAGGGGCCGTCCCCTGTTCTATTAACTTTTGAATGATTTCAGTGGTCATGAATGGCCTGGGCCAAGCGGGCTCCGGACATGCTGCTTGCCCTGCGCTGTATCCCTGGTGTATTCCTGACCTAGGCTAGCCTGTCCTCCCAATCCTGAGCCCCAAAAGTTTCTAGCATGGTAGCATGACCTATAAGAAGCTCTTCCAAGTCCATCCTTAGACCTCATCCTGTTCTAGAGGGGTTCTTCTGTTCATATCCCTGTAGTATTTGAAAGCCTGCTAATAGTGCATGAAGACGTATGTCCCATGAGGTCTTTTTTTTCGTCACTTTCTCTCCCTAGAGAGGCTAGCAACTGTTCCTAACTCTGTGATGATTTTGTGATCTGGGGATAATCATCTCAGGAAGGCAAATGAACACAGATTTCTGGGAGGCAAAATGCTATTCATGAACTGTGCTGGTTTTCCTTTGTAGCATCCGTGTTCTTTATTCTGAGTCCTGGGTGCAAGCCCAACCCCAACTGTGTGACTTGATTTTCAGCAACATGCTCCATTGGGTGTTGCCAGGGTTACATTTATCCTCTGTTCAAAATAATCCACGCACAGTCCCAGGTCATGTTTCATAAGAACTTTCCAAAAACCCAAACCCTTTACTTAAACAAAGAAAGAAAGAAAGAAAAGGGTGAATTTAATTTTGTAAGCTAATTCTGCCTAATTGGGAATTAGCTAAAGAATGGAAACTGACAATTTAGATTTAGATTTGAGCAGTCTCTAGTCAGAATAGAAAAGATAAGCTTGGAAAGTCACAAAAAGGTAGAGAAATTACCTGTGTCTGGACCTGTATCATTAACTGACTAAATGTTTGTTTGTATTATGGTAGAGCCTGGAGGTTTCAACTGAGATCAGGACCCCAGTTGTGCTAGGTGCTGTACATACACATCAAAAGAGACGTTCCCTGTACCACGGAGCTTACAATCTAAGTAGGTAAGACAGACAATGGGTGGGAGGAAAAACAGGAGCAATGTGACTTGGTCAAGTCACACAGCAGATCAGTGGCAAAGCTGAGGATAGATTTCAGGTCTTTTGTCGCCCACTCTAGTGCCCATTCTGCTGGTCTACACTGCTGCTCTGATGGGATAGTCCTTAATGTAGCAATATTTCACTCTATCTGCTCTTGGAGCAATGTATGTGTAATAGATATTTCTGATTTGGATTAGCCTATATTTTCCTCCTGCTCATTTACCCTTATGAAAAATATCTTCAGAAAAAATGATGGAATATGCTGTTGCTTCATGCATGTAATTCTCTCTGTCCCTAAAGGCTGAGCTCAAAACTTATAACAACCTACTACTCACACGCAGCAAAAGGAGTCTCTTTTAGCTTATGTGATAGAGGCCTGCATTTGAGATCTCTGGTTCAAACTCCATTGATGATTGTGGCAGGTATGTATGCAGCCGTAGGCTTGTAAACTGAGTACTTATTTTTTGGAATGCACTCTCATGGGAACTGTTCTGCCTTGAGGAAATTTGTGTTACCTGCACAAACTGTTGACCGCATGCTTAGCCTGGTTCCTAGAATCGTTTTGATCTTCACTGCCTGCCACATAGAGGAACCCATCCATCACAATGACGCACTGGTTGAAACTTTTTGCTGGCATCTCGGTCATCTTGTTCCAGTTTCCATTCAGGTCCCTGTAGCTGATCTCTCTGCTAAGAGCTTTCTCGGTCAAAGCTGGATGGCCGCCATCCGTGACTAGCACCCTTTGGCCTCCATGGATTTTGGTTCTTCTGGATTGAAGGGTATTTTGCTGGTAAGGGAGCAGATGGTAATTCACAGCCTCCACCAGCAGCCTGTGGCACTCAGGATCTTGCATCATCTGTGGTACTGGTTGCACATGGTTGACCAAATTGGGAGCTGGTATGGTGCCAAATCTAATGTTGCTCAGGAGGTTGGCAGCATATGCGACTTGCTTAGGGTCGAACTCAAGCCATTTCATGGCAATCTGGAAGGCAATGACCTCATTTGGGATCTGCAGATCATCATCAATCAGCAGCTCATTCAGCTGGTCAAAGGTGAGTTTCATGAACTGCTCAGTGTCAGAGAACTCCAGGAAGTTTTCCTGGATGAACTTTCGGGTGGCGTTCTTGGTCTGATTGAGGTTGTACGTCGGTGATATACACGCAGTTCTCTACGTTTATCTCCTGAATGACGAAGTCATTGCATATGTTGAGCAGAGCATGTATCTGTAGGCAGCTGGCCGTTGAGATGGTGCTGCCAATGGTGTATAGGGAGAGATTCAGCTTACCGGTGTAGGCGTAAGTGATAATGGTGGTCAAGCCCAGAGGGGAGACATCATTGAGTTCTACTCGGGGCAGGTTGGGATTTCTCTTCAGCAGGCTGTGGAAATACTCTCTGCATGAAGCCATGACGAGCTTATGGACATTGAAGGACTTGGTTGTGGTGGCAATGGTGAGGTCACAGAGGAACCGCTCTTGGTGCCTTTGACTCATCTCCTCCAGGAGGCTGCCTCTGTGGCTGGGGTTCTTGACCTCAGTGGCAGTGCAGCGGAAGCCACTGGAGACATTTTCATACAGACCGTTCAAGCGGTTGAGGTGATTGATATCCAGAAAGGTGTCCACCATCATGTGGGCCGGGGGACCCTCACCCTTGTCCACTTTGTTCTTCTTGGGATTTTTCTTCTTGGGTGCCATTTTAGTGGAGATTGGCATCAGATGGTGATCTACAGAGACAGGAAAAGTTAGAAGACACTGTAGCAAGAGATACTGTAGCTGTCTTGCTATGTAAGACATATCGCTAAGTAATGCTAAATCAGTGGCCACTTTTGAAAACTAAGACCTTATCCCCCTGTTCCTCCATGTCTCCCTTTACAAAATAGTGTAATATTTAAGTACCTCACAGGGCTGTTGAGAAACTTAATAAATATTCCTAACCCCAGTGAATGCTTTGGGTAGAAGATGCTACAGCAGAGTAGTGCATAGTCTCAGTAGCTGAGGCCTTTAAAGGTATTTAGACACTTCACCCCCATTGATTTCTGTGGGATTTAGGACATAAATAGCTTTGAAGAATTGGATCTTTATTCCTGTTCTGAACTAAATGCTGGGACAGACCTTACACACACCCTGTGGACACCGAAGGAACATTTGGAAGCCACTTTTATTTTGCGTTATGTAATGAATTAACCATCTACAGTAGAAAACAGTGGTGTTGGGGGATTAGGTTCTAACAGGGAGTAGTTTTGATAAGACCAACGTGCTACCATCCATTTCCTTGACACAGTAATTTTTAGAATATAGGCCAAAGCAAAACCAACGTAAAAACCCCAAACCCTGTGAATTGTTCACAGATAAAATTTAACTGTCCCGCCCCGCCCGTTAGAGACACTGCAGTACCCTGGCTATTTCTGTCCACCTCCTACTTGGTGAGCAGAGAGAGAGACCCATATGCTTGGGTTACAGATGTGTTACAGGCCACAAATAGCTGTAGCGTCTCTGTCTCGCACATACCTCAGGGCTGTTTATGACACTTAGACATAAGAGCAGGTTTCTGGAGAGTTGAACCAATCGGGTTATATTTAGAACTGGGGAGGCGGGGGCTAACTAGCATCCCAGACAGTTAGGGATGCGACTCACATTTAGCACAAAAACAGAGAGGGAGAAGTTTAGTGAAAGCCTCTGCTGTGAAAGATAACATGGAACTGCAACAGGATATTATTGCTGCATCCCCTAATCTGCTGCTGCCTTGTGCCAACCACTGGGTCAGGAGGAGGGGACCAATGTGAGGCAGATGGAGCTTTCTCGCTCTTCTCGTGCCTGACTGCATGTTACCTTTGGGACATATGTAGCAGCTAGTCAGGAAGCAGGGGAAAGGTGCTGTGTGCCTAGTTCATGAATCCCTGGCATGGTAATGCTGGGAAAGGGGGCGGGGGGCTGCAGGGATGGGTATGCCTCTTTAAGGTGAATAGAGGAAAGTGATTTGCATGGTGCTTAAATCTAATCAAATCTGGGCTTAAAAGAGTTCAGCCATTTAAGTGATCCTGCTGCAAAACTATAATCAGAAAAATAATGGTAGTGTGCGCTTCTCCCACGGTCGTGTCCATGTGAATAGAAAAGCCAGTCGGGCTCTGCTACTCTCCTGCTTCTTTCAGTCCAAACCCAAAGGGTGAAATCCTGGCCCCATGGAACTCAACGGGAGTTTTGCCATTGACTTGGGGATTAGTCCCAAGGTGATTAGGATTTTCATTCACCTCTAAGTAGTAAGAGTTTGACCCCAGCTGACATTCCTGTTTTTATATTGTCAAAATGGTTCAGTAAGGTAAAAACATTTAGTATCCACTTTATTGTTTCAATTCATTTGACTTTTAGTAAAAATTAATTGTAATGTTATATCATTGTATATATATTCTATTTAATCATGTAAATAAGTTACATTCTATTATAATATTTAAACTTTATCTAAACAAAACAGTTTTACTTCTCCAAACAAAACATTTTGATGGTTCCAAACTGAAATTTTTCAGAATTTCTGTTCCACAGGAACTGTTGACATTTCAGCTTTTTGTTCTGATTCAGAATGAAAACACATTTCAAAATGTTGGAATTTCCCATGGAACAAAAGTCTGTTTTCTACTCAACTTTACTCAGCTCCTTACAGCCTCAGTCCCTTTGCCCCTATGGTACAGGGAAGGTCTGTCTGCCGCATAAATAAGGGGCAGAGCATTCAGATTTCACTTGGAGTTAACTTGAATTTCCTGCCTCTTGTATTTTGTGTCTTGTGTTCAGCATGACTAACACCTAGCTTGGAGTCTGCAGCTATTATGACACACAGCTGGTGTAAAATGGTGTAATCCAGTGGAATAAATGTAGCTATGCTGATTTACAGCAGTGAGGATCTGTCCTTACCATTTCAGCTTCCTTGTAGTAAAGGAGCTTTGTAGAGTGTGTCTAGTTTTAAGGGTGCTGTTCTAGAGTAATGGCTAAATCCAAGAGGTATCATGCAAGACACTCCTAAGGTGAGATTTCTTAATAATAACAATATAAAAAAAAATCCTTCCTGAATATTTTGTATCTCTGGGTCTATGTTTTACGCTGTAAGTTCTTTGGGGCAGGAACTGCCTTCTCTGTTGACTTTTATACAGGGACTTTACACAGATAAAGTGAAGCTGGGATTTTCAAAGGACTCTGAAGGAGTTTGGGCAGCAGTTTCTACTACATTTCAGCAAGGTAGGGCCCCTCACTCCCTTGTCTTTGAAAAATCCCAGTTTAAAAGACTGGGTTAATGCTGCTCAAGTGTCCAACTGCAAGAGGGAAGAGCAACGTTTTAAAATACAGTTAATTCAGAACAAAACAGCTTTGTTGTTTCTGGTCAGATTGTTTACTGAGATTATTTTAAAAGGAATAATTTTTCATACAGAATAATCCCTGGCTAGGTGAAGCTCGAATGGCCTGATTTGATTTAAAAGAGCACAGATAGAAAATGAAGTAAGGATATTTGATTTTATTTTTAAATCAGTAATCCCTCCCCCCAAAATTTTGCTAACCTAATCTCTGTACCAATATAAGGAGCTGACTAAGAGCATTACCAGTTTAACAGCAAAGATTCACCTGTAATTGGTTAATTATACTCTTCCTCCCCCTTAGGTATTTTGTTTGGATTATTTTTCTTGGTGTCTGATCAAATTGCCCGTGTCACTGTCAATTAGTAGTATTACCACCGAGCGCTGTGTTTCAATGTGGTATAACAACACAAAACTATGTGATTTACACAATAAACATACAGTTTTCCCAGCAAACTATTTGGAAGCCAAAACTCCAGGTTTAATTTAAATGCCAATAAACTGTTTTTCCCAACTTTTTAATCTCCCCCCGCCCGCCCCGCAACAGGGACACATTTCTTGTGCTATTCTTTGCCATCTAAAGTCAAACGTTTCAAATGACCCACACAAGAAAATCTCTTTGTAAATATTGAATTTGAAGGGGCAAATATTGGCTTTCCGGGTCCATTCAGACAAAGCTCTCTCTGCTCCTTACCTTGGTGGTAAAATGGGTTAGTCCAGTGGGGACTGTGGCCAGGGCAAGAGGCTCTGTGCTCTGCACATCAAGAGACACAGAGAGACCCTCAAACTTTCCAGCTGAAACATCCTACCCACCCATCCCCCAACACTGCTAGGCCAGCTGCCTGTTCTTATCACATCAGCATTTACAGCAACCTTCTGGTGGTGACGCAGGTACAGCTGGCCTCAGCACAGACTTGAGAGACCTGGCTAGAGTCAGGAAGAGAGGGAGCTCAGTTCCAGCCAAATTCAGCATGACAGTGGCTGCCAGAATCTAGAGGTAGCAAATAAACTGTGTGTGCTTCCAGAAACTTCAGCTTGTTGTCTAATATGCCACCTACCACGAGTGAAAGTGAGTGGCAGTGACTCTAAAAGGGAATGATCAAGGACAGAGGTCATTTGAGGACAGGGGAAGGGACGGGGGAGGACCGCTTATCAGTGGTGCACCTCTGATTTACACCATCTGAGAATCGGGCCCAATAATCTCACAGACAGACTAGCAGGAACGGAATAAACAAATCATAGTTTGTGCCAGGATGGTGGACATGAACAATATCTAGGAGCCCCAGTCATGAGCCAGGATGCCATTGTATGCAGTACAAACACAGACCAAAAAGACAACCCCTGAACCAGAGAGGTTACAAATCTAATTCAAATTGGCTTTTGGCAACTGTTTAAAAAACTGTTTTTCACATGTGTTTGCACCGGCCACATTTGGATATTTAAAACAAATTAGAAAAGAGGCTGACAGTTGTTTCCAGATTCAGAGATTTCACACACCATTTTTACACTGTTTTCTTAGCTCTAGGGATGAATATTTTATCTGTTAGAATTCATAATGACCCTTTGAAGCCCAGGCAATTCTAGGCTGAAATTCAGCCCTGTGGCTCAGGCATAAGGCCTATGTACCACTAAAATCCTACTTAAGACCTGGTTTGATACTTCAAGGGGGACTTATGCAAAGGCATTGTCCTTTGCACAGGAATGAATTTGACCCCCTTAAATGGATGACGTAAATGATCAACAGAATTAGAGCCCAGGGATTCTTCAGAACTGTTTTTCAATGTTCAGACCTTCTCTTAATCATTGGGTGGTATCAAATATTGTCAAGAATATTCACATTAAGGGATATTTATATTATTCATCCAATATCGTCATTTTTCTCACTGTATGCCATCATAACTCCCAACTACAGCAGTGGGAATTGTATTTACCTATTGGTATGTTACATTGCCCAGTGTTTCAACTTCTGAGCAAAGATTTACCTCAGTATATTCCTCTCATTGGATTATTACTATGTTTTTTTACAGCATTCTAAATCTGGTGACAGTCTAAGACAATGTAGTGGTGGATTTAGTTGTGGTAATGTATATGAACCTGAACAAAGAAGGAGGCATACGTGTTACAGCCATGGCATGCTGATGCTAGGCCAACATGAGTTTTGAGATGAAAGGCTGGGATGGTTGAAAGGCAGAAAATATCAGCCTTCCCTGTCTGAATGCATTTCTTTTTGGTCATGCTTTGTGCAACTTGGACCATCACTTGGTTGTTAAATCCAGCATGAGGTCATTTATAACCATCCTATTTCATGTTATTGTTTGCAATATAACGGAAGCTTGAAAACACAGCTTTTGACAGATTGTGTCCTTTTTTCTATTTTCTGTTTTTCCAACTACTTTTCTCCCCTGTGTTTTAGTGGAGCTAAAAGTAATGTGGTTGTTTTAACAATTTCATTGTACTCATCCCAGCACAATACAGTTCAAGTACTACTATGCGTTAAACTGCTGTGCAGATGCTAATAGAGAAAGAGTAGAAGTCCCATAGGAACAGTAGCTTATTTATCGACTTTGTAGAAGCGCAAATTAAATAAAAAGGTAATGTTTAGAATTATGAGGGCTTTCTTGGGCTATTAGAATAATTTCAGGACTGGTGGGATCTGCCTTTTAATAAGATACCTGAAAATGCTGAATAGGCCAGTGCAGTGCTCAGCAAAGAATTTACACCCTTCTTCAGAGTCTAAACAGTGGCAAAAGGGCCTGAAATTCTCTTGGAAATTACCTTAGCATCATTATGAGCTTGAGAACTGTAAGAAATCTGGAATACAGCCAGGGTGGATGCTGTTAAAAGCATTAAGAAAATCTACATTGCTAGCTGAAAATTGAGTGCTGTGTATAGCGCATCTGCAGGGCCATAAGTAACCTGAGGCATTGTAGAATAGGGTCTTCTCTTTCAATACGTATAATGAACATTGATATGTACAATACTAGCAAGTGAATACCTATACATGATGTAGTCAGGTGTGCCTGACTCCTAGAGTTGCCTATTTTGTTTGGACGTATTCCTGGAGGTTTCATCACATGACATAATTGAAGATTGATCTTTAATTCCTGGAGGTTCCAGAACAATCCTGGAGGGTTAGCAACCCTACTAACTCCCACTGATAGGACTTAACCCTATAAATGCCTTTGTGGATCTGGTCTCAGTGGTTGCAACTCACTTGTTAAGATTGAGTTTCATTTTGTATTTAAAGCAGGGATCAACTTGTTTTGTATAAAAACCACAGTGTATTCTCCACAATCTTACAGAATGTACTTTATGAGTGTGGAATTATTTTTGTGAGAATTTACAGGTCAATAATGTAATTAGTTTAAGAGTTAAAATTAATTAAAATACGTTTTGATAAGAAATGTTACATCTGTGTCAGATTTTTCTTTGTCCTGAGTGATCCCAACAGTGGAATAAGGCAAACTTTTATATAGTTAAGATTAACTGAAATCTTGTGCACAGGCTGTACGCGAAGAAATTAAGTGTGTAATTAAGCTATTTTATTAATCATTATTAACACCATGAGGGAAATATGAAAAAAAACCTAATCTGCTTTTAAAAATGTGTTTAATTTAGTCTGGTACCACCACTGTTAAAATTCCTTAATTGTAAATTATACTGTTCATGGAGTCATTATTAGTCTGAGTTAAATTTGTTTGGATGCCTTAACAGTGTATTTCTGACCTTAACATACTTAGATTTTTGTAAGTGTAACCTTAAGTCTGAATTTTAAGGGTTTTGAAATTTTGATTTTGAGATAATTACAACCTTTACAATTACAATTATAATTTTTACCCTTTAGCTGTTGATACATACTCTTAACCCTGACTCCTTCTTAGCGTAGTTTTTTGTCTGTGAATATAACTGCTGGACCAGAGCAGTAATACCTGTAATCCTAGAGCATCAATACACACAATGACAGGATTAGGCTGAATTTATCTAATTCTGTGATTGTTCTCTGGATACCTATAAATCTGTAATTGGCACCCAATGTTAATGATATATCTATGTAATTAGGCTTGGATGGATTAGATTTTTATCAGTAAATGTTGGTAAATGTTAATTTCATCATACACACAAAAATCAACTAACAATATTTCTGTTGATGATAATACCAATATACAGGTAGGCAAAGTAAGAAAAAATGCTGTTTGAGAACTTATTAAAGTTTGAGTTCAGGATCTTTTACTTTGTGTATTTTGACATGTGTTGTTAACACTTGTCTTTTGTTTCAGAGTATGGCCGTGTTAGTCTGTATCCACAAAAAGAACAACAACAGTTATAAAGTTTAAACTTGTTGAATCTCAGTGTGGACTGTCAGGAAACAATTACTATCTGATATTCTTTCCCCCCCCACTTCCCCCTCCAAATTTCCCACAACTGAAAATTTAAATTGATGAAAAGCTTAAAAAACAAAAACAACAAAAAAAACACTTAAAAATGAACATTGTTGCTTTCTGTTGAAATGTTGAAAACAATCAAAGTCTGCTAAGCCTGTATGTAGTGATCCCTGTGTCTGCCAAGCCATGGGGTTATTATGAGACATTATACAAAACTCACAGTTTCCACCTCTCCCCAGACTGTGTGTGTTGGGGGGAGCTGCATTACCAGGAATAACTCAGTGGGTCTCTGGGGTGCCACTGTGTATCGGTGCCATGGCAACTCAGTATCTGACATGGCACAGGGGTCACAAGGGCAAGGCAGCACTGCGGATATGGGCCTTCTGGTGCCCCAGTCAATATGGGTATGAGGGATGGCACCTGTCTTTTTAGACCCCAATGAACGCAGTTGAGTTTGAGAGGGGGCCACTGAAAAAAACAACAGAAAGGAAGAGGGTAGCTGGCCTCTCAGTGGCCCATGGTGGTGGACAAGCCTCTTGCCATAAACCAATATGGCGGTTGCCCCTAAGCACAGAAGCTTCTTGCCAATATCCAATATGGCAGCGGGCACTTTCAATACAGAATCGTATTGCCAGTATCCAATATGGCGGCTGACCCTTCTCGACGCAGTAGCGTCCTGCCAGCACCCAGGATGGCGACTGGCTGTTGACCAGACGTCTGGTTTCCGTTTCCTGCCAGGAGCGAAGATGGCGGAGGGGGACGGGGAAGCTCAGTGTTTTCGGTGGGCGGTGAAGCCGTTTCCGCCACGGAGGCCTTGCCAGCAGTGAAAATGGCGGAATCGGTGCTGGAAGTTGTGGGGAAGCTGCAGTCGCGACTCTCGGGCAGTTCGGAACCTAAGAAGGTAACGGCGCCGTCGGGAGGGGGCAGTGCGGGCGGGAGGTGGGCTTGGGGGCTGCGAGCGCCTGCGCCCCCCCCCCGGCGGGGATCGGGGCGGGAGGACGCGGGGGACCCCCCGCGAATACCCCCTAAATAAGGCGAACACGGGAGAGTGAGGGGCCGGGTGAAGGCCACTGCCAGGGAGAGGATCCAGGGCCGGGAGGGTTGGGGGCCCCTTCCAAGCGTCACTGAGGGCAAATGGGGGGGCAGGAATTGGGGGGGACATTCCAAGGGTCACTGAGGGCAGATGGGGGGATCCATGGGGGAGAGAGTTTCTGAGCTGTTCTCTGAGGGCTGCTGTGAGGGTAGAAGGGGGGCTAGGGTCCCATTCTAGGGCCCCAGGAGATCAATGGAAGTCCACTTTCCTGGGCCCCAGGCTGGGGACGTGAGGAGAAGGGGGCTGGGCTCAGCTCCTGAGAAGACTTCTGGGGGAGCTATAGGGAATATCTGGGGAGAGGGCCAAGAGAGGCTCTAGCAGAGCGGGCTGTGGCAAAGGAACTGTCGGAGAGGGGTTGGGTCTGGGGGATATCAGAGTGAGGATGGCCCTGCTGGGGTGACCCTCCGGTGGACTTGAACGCACAAGTAGTTCAGTACGTGCCAAGCAGTGGGGAAGTTGTAGCAGTGCTCCTGAGTATGCTTGCAATATTTTTAAGGGGTCTATATCCAGACCCTAATCAGATAAATAGGCTCTTGAGACAACCGGACCCCTAACTTGCACCTTACAAAAAGACTCTTAAACAAGGAATAAATTCAACAGGATTTCAGAATGGACTCCGAGGCAGATACCTGTCCCTCTGGGATGAGTTATTCTGTGTGTGTGGCTGTTTTTTATGTTATAGATATGGATTGTAGTTAGTGAAACAAATAACATAGATCTGCTGAGGGACCTTGTTCCTGGAAGGTTCTTCCCCAGTGATGCTGAGAGTTATGGTGGAAACCTGTAATTCCTCATATAATATTCTGGGTGTCATCATAGTGAAAGGTAATGGCAAACTAAAGCTTTTGCTGTTCGGCTGATGCTGCTCAGGGGAATTTAAAGCAATTTCATTTAAGCCCTGGTGGGCTCTGCTTTCTTGGCCTGAGCTGGAAGCCTAGAGCTCCTGGGTTCTAATTTTGGTTCTGACTTAGAGACTCCCTCTCTGATCTCTGGCAAGTGGTTTAGCCTGTGTACCTTTTTCTCCACTAGGAAAATTGTGTTGCAGACATCCGTTGTCAGCAACAGTTGGAGATGAGACCATGCTGAACTCAGTTCACCCTGATCTGTCCTTGCAGTTAAACTGTGTTTAGCACCAATTCAGCTGTACCCATTGTCAACAATGGATGATTCCTGCAATAGATGATGCTTCTGTGCCTTTTCTCCATCTGTAAATTCAGGACTCTGAATCAGCTTATGTACTGGCACTTCACTTATGCTGCTATCTTGTTCTCTAGAATACAAGTTTTCATTGGTGGGCAGGAAGGATCAGGGAGGGGGGAAGAATCTATCGGTTATTGTGGAAATGCATGCACTTGGTTTTCTGCATCTGAAGAACCTAAAACAGTAAATGCTGGTCTACACACAAGTTTTGCATTGGTAGAAGTAAATTCCCTTTGAAGCAAGTTAGAGCAAGAAACTGAGTAAAACAGCATTCACTCTGAGAGATATGAACTGTCCCACTCATTTCAGAGTGCTAACTCATCTCAGAGTGCTAACTCAAATGCTCAAGGATAACTGATATTGAGACTAGAAGTTTTAACTATTTCACTGCTCATCAAATCATGTAAGAAAGGAGAGGTAAGTTTATACTATGAAGATTTACACCAGGGGTAGGCAACCTAAGGCATGTGTGCCAAAGGCGGCATGTGAGCTGATTTTCAGTGGCACTCACACTGCCCGGATCCTGGCCACCGATCTCGAGGGCTCTGCATTTTAATTTAATTTTAAATGAAGCTTCTTAAACATTTTAAAACGTTATTTACTTTACGTACAACAATAGTTTAGTGATATATTATAGACTTATAGAAAGAGACCTTCTAAAAACATTCAAATGTATTACTGGCACGCAAAACCTTAAATTGGAATGAGTAAATGAAGACTTGGCACACCACTTCTGAAAGGTTGCCGACGCCTAATCTACACAGTCTACTGTGAGCGACAACTCATTTTGGCATTGCAAGACATTATTACTCATGGTCTTTATAAGTTAGATCCCTCTGTGCACATGCATCAGTGAGAAAATTGCAGTTTTATGGAATTTATTTTCTTGTTATTTCTGCCTGGAGTTAACATGTTATGCACTTTTCATAGCACTCGTAGTTTCAGTAAGTTAGTAACATTAATAATATTAATCCTCAAAACACCTTTCTGAGAGTATTATCTTTATTTTACAAGTGGGGAAACTGAGACACCATTGTCCAGCTCAAGGTTTCTTGAATCGTTCTCTGAAACATCTGGTTACTGGCTTGTGGCCTAGCTTATCTATAATATGGGAATAACAATGTTTGTCCACTTTTGTAAAGTGCTCTGAGTTCTACTGCTAAAAAGTGCTAAATACTAACATTATTTTCTGGGACATCCTCAGAGTGCTGGCACAGAGCGCTCTGAGGGAGGCTTTGGATGCTGTTGTCATGGGTTGGAAACAATCATAGTTTTCAGTGGAGGGGATGCAAACTCTTAAACAGTTACACTGGAGCTGTATTGTGTATTTTGTGTCACTTCAAAACTGCTTGTTTTCTGCTAAAAAGAGAGCGGGGAACATACAAGCAACATAAAATGTTGTTGACGAGAATGGAAGCAGGCTTTGCTGCAATAATCTGAAATATACATACCTTGTTAACATTTCAATGGCCTGGTTATTTAAAAAAAAATGAAAAGGAAAATGAGCAGTTCAATTAAAGTAAACAATAGGGTGCATCACAGTACTACTTCATAGGTGGGTACCCATTAGATTAGGCTTAAGTTTATTAAGCAAAAAACTCCAAAAGTTTTGTTTAAACATTCTCCACCCATGTTTTCAACAGCAATGTTGTGATAGGGCATGAGACTTGGGGATAAAAGTCTTTTTTTGTTTTGTTTTGTGGTACCTAAAGGCCACAATTATGCTGTAAAAGCACACCTGAATACAGTCTCCCTGTTCCAGAGATCTTGCAGTCTAGGCACAAGACAAACTGTTTTGTGATTCATTCTCCTTGGACAGTGATAAGTAAGCAAATAATGTATATAGTGATAAGTGAGTTAGGTCAGGGGTTCTCAAACTGGGGGTCGGGACCCCTTAGGGGTTGCAAGGTTATCACATGGGGGGGGTCGCGAGCTGTCAGCCTCCACCTCAAACCCTGCTTTGCATCTAGCATTTATAATGATGGTAAATATTTTAAAAAGTGTTTTTAATGTATGGGGGAGGGTTGTGTGTGTTGCACTTAGAGGCTTGCTACGTGAAAGGGGCCACCAGTACAAAAGTTTGAGAACCACTGAGTAAGACTATTACAGAGAACTGTTTTAGCAACCTAAGGCCTGGTCTGCACTGAAAAGTTATATTGGGATAGCTACATCAGTCAGGAGAGTGGGGAAAAATGCCCCCTGACAGTCTTAGTTATGCTGACATCACCCCCATGGTAGATGCTGCTGTGTCATGAAAGAGGGTTTCTGTCGACAGAGCTAACTTCAGGGAAGTGATGTTCCAATACCGACAGATAAAACCGTTCTGTTGGTGTAGGCTTTGTCTATACTATTGGGCTATGTCAGTATAGTGTGGATGTACCCTAAGGTGCTGCTGGTGACAGAAGTAACCAAAAGAAAGTCTTGTATCTGACAGTATTCATTTAAAAGTTTTGCAACTCA
Source organism: Dermatemys mawii (assembly GCA_007922305.1). NCBI lineage: Eukaryota > Metazoa > Chordata > Testudines > Dermatemydidae > Dermatemys > Dermatemys mawii. Next base: position 6,578,754 of record ML677388.1, read on the forward strand.
GACAGAAAACCTGCTGAATTACAGATTACGAAAACAGCATGTAACGTATCTTTATATATGCACACATTGAAAACCTGGTGAAATGAAAACTAGGCCCTGCCTTAATGGGCAAGGAGGGATGTGATTCAATTGGTACATCAATTTAACCAAAGAGCTAGAGGAATTGCTTAGGACACTTCAAGGAACTATAATTACAACACAACTGGGATGAAATTAAAGGGAAAACTGGGAGTAAATATAAAGGGAAAATGTCCTAATAGTGTGATCTTTTAGGCATCTGAATAGTCTCCCCAGGGAAGTAGTGGATGTTCATTTGCCTGAGAGGTTTGAAATTAGATAGGCCAGGCCCCTAGGAAATGTACAATGGGGAACAATCCTAAATGTCCAAGCAATTGTCTGAATGGCTCCAATATCTCTCCATCTACAATTTGCTGTGATTCCTTAACTGAGATTGGTGTCTTAGTTGACATGGCAATTGTACAGGTACTTCTCAGCAGGAGCCCTCTAATGTAGATTTTAAGGCAGTGGTGGGCAACCCGCAGCCCGTCAGGATAATCCGCTGGCAGGCCGCCAGTCAGTTTGTTTACATTTGCCCGCCCGCAGCTCCCAGTGGCCACGGTTCGCCATTCCCGGCCAATGGGAGCTGAGGGAAAGCGGCGTGGGCCACAGGGACATGCTGGCTGCCGCTTTCCGTGGCTGTGGGCAGCCCTGCAAATGTAAACAAACTGACTGGCAGCCTGCCAGCGGATTACCCTGATGGGCCTCCTGTGGGCTGCAAGTTGTCCACCACTGCCTTCAGGAACGCAGAGCTCATTCCAGAGGGAGATGCATTCTCCATGTCATACTCAAACTGTCAAGATGGCAACTTTCTATCTGATTTTTCTGGGACCCTTTCAAAAATATTGTCTTCTCTGTAACTTAAATGGAGTGATTAGAGTATCTTGTTACAAGAAGGCTGGTTACTGTTCTTGGTTGCACTTAGGTAGCACTTATTTCTAGGCCATCAGGTGTGAAATGCAAACTTGACCTGCTGTGTTTGTGCCCAGTTTTGTCAGAGATCCTTGTGTGGAGCAGCAACAGACTAGGACTCAGTAGCCCCTTGTTTCCCCCAAACTATCTCTTGAGGAGTGTCCTGGTGATAGAGCTGGGGTGAAGGAAGAACATGTTACTCAACACTAGCACCTGCTACTTAATTCGCAGCAACCTAGATAATCTGAAAGGAGGTCAGGTCACTTTTCTTGTCCATAGCTTGGGAGAGCAGATGACAGAAGGATTTACATCAAGGAGACCAGTCAGTCAAAAATGGAGGTATAGCTTCCATCCCAATGCTTGATATCCAGGCTCCAGACCTCGTGATCTGATGGGGTTCCTTCACCTGCTTATGTACACTGGGTGGAGTTGCAGGGAGGGTGAATTTAAGGATCAGTTAATTATTGTTGGAGCACATGTGGGATAATTCAGTGTCCCTTTCAGAACAACGGTGCTAGAAAGCCACGGTTGATTTAAATACTTGAAGACCCCAGAAAAATTAACCTTCAACCATGGAGAAGTGGTGATCAGCCCTCTGCAGTGAGCAGAAGCCATCCCATTAGTTCTTTAGGATAGATGAACTCCTGCCTTAAGTTAAGTTTTGTAAAAAGTCAAAGCATCTTTCAAATATGTGTCAAAACACATTTTGTTCCATGATTAATGTATAACTTTATAATCTGGCATTGGAAAGCTACTTCTAATGGCTGAGGTTAGTAGAACATCTAATTACCTTTAAAATTAACATTAATTTTGGGTTGTAACTGCTTCTGGGTCATGGATGTCATCATCTTTTGTGTTGTGTGCTATACAAACACAACTGAGCTCTGAGCTATGATAGGAGTATATGGGTGCTATGATTTTAGATGCTGAACACTCAGACATTTGAAAGGGGCCTGATTCTTGGAGAGTGGGTGCTAGGGCACGATTTTCAGGAAGTGTCTGTTAAGAGATTCCAAGGTGGGCATCTAAAATCACTAGACACTTCTGAAAATGCCAGCCCTGGGTTTTATATGCATCCCTTTTACCAAGTTGTGGTGTGACTCTAGATAAGATAACCGGTGTCTCCATTCCTCATGAGTAAAATGGAGATAATACTTCACAGAAGTGTTGAGGTTTAATGCTTACAATGCACTTTGAGATTCTCAAATGACAGCAGTGCAAGTTACCCTTTGATGCATCCGTAGTGCTGCTGCCTTGCAGACTTCCCCTCTTGTTCTGCAGCAAAACGTTATATTTCTTTGAATCAGTTCTCTACATGTTCACCACCTTAGTAGCTTGATCTGAAGTCAGATAACAGCTGTTTGTGAATGTGAGTTAAGAGCAGTTTGCTGCTCAGACATCTCTAACGAGCTCCCATACAGTGCAGAATTTTCTTCCTTTCTAATCTCAGTATGTGAATCGTATAAGTCTAAATACTTTCCTTGTTGTTTCTGCAGCTGCTGAAAAGCCTGAAGAGGCTTTCTGAGTTGCCTATCACAGTTGACATCCTTGTGGTAAGAACTATAACAATCTTATATTTTTATGTTACCTTTCATGGAATAGAATAACAAAATGTCTCCCTAAATTGAAATGTGACCAAGATTTGGGGGCTAACACTCAGTTCTTGTGGAAAATGCCATGTAGGGCTTGTCTGTATTGGCAATTTACAGTGCTGCAATTTTCAGCAACTTTCTCCCTCCGAGCGCTGCAAGTTTCAGCGTTGTAAAGTGCCAGTGCAGACGGTGCTCCCAGCGTTAGTTACGCCCTTCATGGAGGTGGGTTTTTTAGAGCGGTGGGAGAGCTCTCTCCCAGCGCTCTGCCATGACCACACAAGCCACATTAAAGCGCTGCCATCGCAGCACTTTAGCATTGCCAGTGTAGACTCTAAAGACAAGTGAAGCTGAAATCAGCATCAAATTGGAAACAAGGTGTAAATTAAAAGTGTTCAACCATTGCAATGGCTGACCCAGGGATGTGATGAATACTACTCCATCACTTGAGGTCATTAAATCAAGATTGGCTCTCTTTCTAAAACAGATTATCTAGTTCAACGACAAGTTATTGGGCTTGATGCTGGAATCCCTGGGTGGTTTCTACTGGCTTGTTGTACGGAAGGTTCAGACTAGATTATTGTAATGGCCTCAAGACCTTAAAATTAGGGTTCTTGATTAATTGCAGTTAACCCATGCGATTAACTCAAAAAAATTAATTGCAATTAAACAAATCGAGATCGCAGATTTAAACACAGTTAAACAATAGAATACCAATTGAAATTTATTAAATATTTGTGGATTTTTTTTTTTTTACATTTTCAAATATATTGATTTCAATAACAACCCAGAATACAAAGTGTGCAGTGCTCACTTTATATTACTTGTTACAAATATTTGCACTGTAAAAATGATAAACAAAAGAAATAGTATTTTTCAGTTCACCTAATACAAGTACAGTAATGCAATCTCTTTATTGTGAAAGTGCAACTTACAAATGTAGATTTTTTTGTTTTGTTACATAATTACACTAAAAACCAAAACAATGAAAAACTTTAGAGCCTACAAGTCCACTCAGTCCTGCTTCTTGTTCAGTCAATCGCTAAGACAAACAAGTTTGTTTACATTTACGAGAGGTACTGCCTCCAGCTTCTTATTTACAATGTCAACCGAAAGTGAGAACAGGCATTCACATGGCACTTTTGTAGATGACATTGTAAGGTATTTATGTGCCAAATATGCTAAACATTCTTAGGCCCCTTCAACTTCGGCAGGGGCGTGGCAGAGGGCTCTGTGCGTTGCTCTGGCCTGCATGTACCGCCCCCGCCCCGCTGCGCCCATTGGCTAGGAATGGCGAACTATGGCCAATGAGAGCTTCGGGGGAGGTATCCACAGGCGAGGGCAGCGTGTGAAGCCCTCTGCTCCCGCTCCCCTCCCACAGGGGCCGCAGGGACGTGTTGCCGGCCACTTCTGGGAGCGACACGGGGCCAAGGCAGGCAAGCAGAGAACCTGCCCTGGCCCCGCTGTACACCACTGCCTCTCCAAGTAAGCAGCGCCTGGCCGGAGCCCGAACCTGGAACCCCTCCTGCATTCCCACACCTCAGCTCCCTGCCCTGAGCCCCCTGCCGCATCCTGCTTGCACCCCAACCCCCACATCGCCCCTCCTGCACCCGTGCCTTGTGCCTCTTCCCGCACTCCACAACCCCTCCTGCACCTCAACCCCCTTCCCTGAACCCCCTTATACAGCCCACACCCCTCCTCTGCCCCAACCCCTTGCCCTGAGCCCCTTCCTAAACACTGCACCTCCTCCCACAGCCCGCACTCCCTCCTGCACGCCAACCACCTTTACCAGCCCTGCATTCATGGCCCTGCATGCAATTTCCCCACCCAGATGTGGCCCTCAGGCCAAAAAGTTTGCCCATCCCTGCAGCAGAAGGACACTTTGCCTGTGTATCTGGTACATTAGTTAGCACTGAAATGGTTAAATTTAGTCTAGCTTTCTTGAGGCTGTTAACTTAAAGAGGGTTCTGGGTCACCAAGTGGATCTGGTAGTTTGACTTTGACAAACCTGTTTTTAGATGACCAGTGCTGAGACTATTGACTTGTTTGCAGAGATCAGCTGATGTCTTGTATCTTTCTTGCAGGAGACTGGTGTTGGGAAGACTGTGAATGGCTTACGGAAACATGAGCTGGTGGGAGACTTTGCCAAGAACTTAGTAGCCAGATGGAAGAAACTGGTACCAGTCCCTCAAGAAGTAGAGCGGTAAGCTTGCCTGTCCATTGGTCTTGCTGGAGAAGCTGCATTAAATCTCCCAGTGGAGGTGATGCTAGTTTTCTGTGGGCCTGGAAATTAGGCTAGGCTTCCAAATACTCATAACATCAGAGTGATAACTGCATGAGGTGCTTACCTCACTGTGGGACAAATTTCCTGCCTCCGGTGGCCACAGAGTTGCTGACTACTGCAGCTTCAGGTCGGAGTAAAGTTTTTCTTTCAGGAAACGGTAGTGTGATGGAGAGAGTGACGCTGCACAGCTAGAAAATGTCTTCATGAAAGCAGGAGACAAACCCTATATCTCACTTACCTGATGTTGTAGAACTAGAGAGGAAGCTGTAGGCACAAAGCAGACTGGAAATCCTCTTTCTGAGAGACAGCGAAAACACCTGTTACGAAAACTCAGCCCTTTGGTTAATCCTAGCAAGTGTGCTGTAGCAACAGTGCTGTGACTCCAGGGAGAAGGACTGGCTGATTGAATTAACCTCTTCTGTGGCCTCACTCATGCCTGCGGTACTAGAGATTGGATTGGATTGGATTGTAATGGCTGCAGTGGCCCTGCATGCTGATGTGTGTAATTAGGAGAATGTAGCCCAGTATGACCACGGGCATTCTTCCTCTGTCTTGAGGCAGCTGCTTTGCTCTCTCCCAGATTGCTGGGAAATCTTCAGTCCTGGTAAGTTAAGGCTTGGAGATTTGTGTACTGGAGACACCATCGCTAAAGCCACAAACATTGTGCAGGAAAGAATCATCAATGTTTTTACCATGTTCAACCTCCAGACACTCTTATTCTTTTGTGTACCTGGTTCCCTTCCATACTGTCCTCAGGAAGTGATGGGTTTTTGTCTAATTGTTGGGTTGGCTTTGTCTCTCTTAGAAATAACATTGATTCAGAAGAACGTGATTATGAGAGAAGCAGTTCTAGGAAAAGGCAGCGAGAGCCTTCCCCAAAAGAGGATGAGGAAGCTGAGCAGGACTACGCGGAAGCATTCCAGCCTTCCTGCAGCCAATCATATGAGCCAAACTATAGAGAAAAGAAGGCCAAAAGGTATTCAGAGCCTGAGAGAGCCCCTGAGGCCATCAGCTATGGCAGCCAGGAGGACAAGGGCTGGGACAGAGCTTCCCCAGTGCACTCCTCAGATCAGGAATACTCGGACTATGGGCACCCTTTGTCACCTGAGCTGAGGGAGAGTCCTCAGGAACTGTACATGGATCACTCTGCCTCTGAGGAACAAGAGGTGGAGCAGACAGCCTTTCATCGGAAAGCCAATAAAGGCCACAGCTTTCAGGACAAGCTGGTGGGAAGCTATGAAAGGAATCCCAGCGAATCCCAAGACAAAGGAAACCTGACTCGGAGCAAAGAGCACAAGTCCTCTCACAAGGAGAAGCAGCGACTGGACACCAAGGGGGAGGTGAGGACCTCTGCCTTTAGCCCAGAAAGACTGCACAAGTCTTCTTTCAAGGAGCAGGTCCAAGAGGCTCCCTCAGCAGGTGGCAGCAAGGAGAAGCTCAGGACTTTAGACAGCACCAAGAGAGAGAAGAACAGAGAAAGTGGTGGCGCCAGGAAGGAAAAGTCACAACCTCACTTGGAGGAGGCTGTTGACAACCATAAGAAGCAAAAACACCGGGACTCTGAGAAAGCCAAACTGGAAAAGTCCACGCTAAGCCTGGAGATATCCAATGTGAATCGGGAGAAAAGGAAGTTAGAGGGTAGCTCCTCGAACAGGAGCAAAGAGAAGGGGCTTTCTAGCAGCTTAAAGACTACTGAGGGAAAATCCAAAACCTCTGACTCAGACAAAAAGTCCGTGGGTTTCTCACCGAGTTTTGGGGAGGTGGAAGTGGAGGATGAATATGAGCAGCCTAAAATGTCCTTTGAGTCGTACCTCAGCTATGACCAGCCCCAGAAAAAGAAGAAAAAAGTGGTTAAACCCCCTGCTCCTCCAGCCCCTGAGAGAAACAGAGGGCATGGCAAGCAAAATGGGTCCAAAGCCAGTACCAAGAGCTCAGACTCGAGCCGAAAGAACACAAGTCACAAGCAGACGAGCGAGAAAAGGGCAGAGAAGAAGCAATCTGGGACATCCAAACCGAAAAAGGTAAGATCTCAGAGTCTGAATATAAACAAACTGTGGCATTGGTAAGGGCCACCTTCCATACCAGGCATCCTCTGCCCTACTTGGCAGGTGCTTAGGATTAATTCATGTCCCCTTTGCCATCTCAGATACTGAATTTAGCGTAGGGCTGGTGTTCTGTGGGGCTCTGAAACCTCATATGTGGGGATGTCCCATTGGGTACTCCATGGGACCACATTCGGTAATGCCTCCTTCTGAGTGACATTGCTGCTGTTGGTGAGATTCTCCATCTCACACTTGGCTTCTTACTAGTGTCATGGAGCACAATACTCGGTAGCATACGAGTCTGAGTGATTCTCATGTTAGTGAGTGCGGGGATGCTAGGAGGCTCATGCTTGTTATCTGTGCTGAAATTGCTTTGGGCTCATCCATTGGACAAGATTGAAATCTCAGCCTGAGGCTATGGCCTGGTGCAGGCTGATCATCGTCAAGTGGGTTATTAAAATGTTTTAAACGAGTACCTCCTACCAGCTTCTGCGTATGTTATCTCCCTCTTTTATCTCTGTTCAGTTTTGTGCTTTTTCTCCCTCCAGATCCCTATTGATGTGATGCCAACGTTACCAGATATCCCTTTGCCTGCAATTCAGGCCAATTATCGCCCACTTCCCTCTCTCGACTTGATTACCTTCTCCCAGACAAAGAGGAAAAGTATGTGCTGGTCAGGGGATGGGGCAGAATCTTTGGGACTGGAAGAGTCATTGGTGCTTTGGGGATAAGGGAGGAGGGAGATTTTGATGATTAACCTTCATGGGCAGAATCCAATATGTCTCTGTGGTTAACTTTTTGTGTGACCATCTCCCTATCCAGCCTCAGTCCCAGTGCAAAGGCCTTATATACTTAGGGGCCAATACCTGATCTTTCAGCAGAATATGAGTTCCCTCCTCCCCACTTCATACATTTTGGGAGGGACAGGGGAGAGTCCTTTCTGACCCTGAAGTGGTTGGCTTATTCTGAAACACGAGCTTTGATTATCTGTCCTTTGGCACGTGACTCAGTTCAGGCCCAGGTAAAGGGGTTGCAGTCATATCAGAGGTCGGCTGATCAGGCTACTCATGTGCCTCTGAGCCTAGTGTATTAACCTGGATCTGTCTCAATAATTGCTCAGGACTTGCTCTGCAGTTCGTCAAGATGCTCTTAGCACTCAGGTGAAACCATGATGCTGGTCTTATTTCTTTTCTTTCTCGTCTGTCATCTGATCACAGCAGTGTCCTCGCCCATTGAGGAGGGTGAAGCTGGCTTTACAGGACGCAGGCTGAATTCCAAGATGCAAGTGTATTCGGGCTCTAAATCTGCCTACCTCCCCAAGATGATGTCTCTATATGAGCAGTGCATCAGAGTCCTCAACAATAATATTGACTGTGAGTATCACTCTTGCTTTGCTTTAAAAGTGTGATTATCCATTGTCAGTGTGAGGAGAGCCATATCACTTAGCAAACCAAGCAGGATCGGGTTAGGCTAATGCTTGGATGGGAGACTGCATAGGAGTACTAGTGCTTCAGGAATTGGTAGAGGGTGTTCATCCTCTGTGACAATATTAGGGTGACCAGACGGCAAGTGTGAAAAATCAGGATAGGGAGGGAGGTAATAGAAGCCTATATAAGAAAAAGACCCCAAAATCAGGGCTGTCCCTATAAAATCAGGACATCTGGTCACCCTAGTCAGTACTGAACCAATGCTCCAGCTTACTTCTGGGGAAAACTGCATGTTAGAAATAAAGCATAGAATAGGTGTCTTGACTAGGGATGTGACAGGTTACATCTATGTTTAACCTATAGTTAAGATTATCCATAGCACTCTTTTGCAGGAATAGAGGTGTTGGGCCCAATGACTTGCTCAAATTCTGTTCCCCGTAAATTCTCTATGCAGCAGGTGGATACGGTATATTCCTCTTTCCTTCCCTTCCTGTGTTAAACTGCTGTATAGTATTGCTGTGAGCTATTTAACTCACAGCTGCCCTGGTCTTCTGTATTTCTGCGGTGGCCGCAATGACCCATGTGTTTATCAGTAAGCCCTGTTAAACACTTTCCCTCAGGCTGAAAGGAGTCAGATAAACACTGTTGGTGTCTCTCTCTCTCTCTTGCTCTCCTGTAGCAATCTATGAAGTCGGTGGTGTTCCTTTTTCGGTGCTGGAGCCAGTATTGGAGAGATGCACCCCTGATCAACTATATCGCATTGAAGAATGTAATCACGTAGGTGTCTCCAACTCAGAGGCAGGAGCTGGGCAGGAGGGGAATGCTGATACTTCTATGCACGGGTAACATTCTGTCCTCACTGGGAGGAGAACGTTCATGAGAAGGTGTGGACCATGGCTGAGAGGCTTTGGGAGAGGTCCCGCAACTCTTAATTCTGGCCACAATTTATCTCCTGCCACTGAGACTTGCGTCCCCATCAACCATTATTCCAGGTGTGACCATGGTGCCTGGAAGGGCTCCCTCTGCAATTGCTCAATCGGGGCAAACTGCAAAAGACTGGGGCAGACAATCCCCAAAACTGGTGGATTATTCTAATAATTAGATTCACCAAGCCAGCAGCAAAACAGCTGCTCCAATATCTTATTGGTTACCCAGACACCGAAAATATAGCTCCCTTAAAGTAATCCAGCTCTGGGCTTCCACCCAGACAGCCAAGTCAAATATGATGATGAGTACTTAAAATCTTGTTCACCTTATAAAAAATTCTACCAATCCCAAGGGATCAAACATATTGCCCACCAGGTCAATGAATGTTTCATACTTTACCCAAATACACGCTTAAGCCGCTTATTAACTAAACTAAGATTTATCAAAAAGTGATTATGGTTAAAAGATTATACATACAGATACGAATAAAGTTCTTAGTAGAGATGGTGAGCTGCTGAGTTGCAAAATGTTCTTTCAGAATCAATTCCATCGGTTATAATCCAACAGGCAGTTCCTATGCAGAGGCTGTATACATTTTTCCCTGATAGATAGCAGGGTAATCCAAATAGGGGCTTCAGCTTCACAGTCTTGCAACTGAAAACCTCCCTTTATAAGGTTCAGGCAGACTTGAGATGACAGGATCAGGCCCCAGAGTTCTTTTATAGATCTCTGGCAGGTTGCGCTAGCTGCTTGAAATCAGGTCGCACAGCAAATATTCGTTGGGAGACGAATCAGTACTAGACATTGTGACTTTGAAGCAAAACCTCCTATTTCTTATGTATACACAAGTAATTAGTTGCATTCGTCAGCATAAGGTAATTATCCATTCAAGCAGTTCATAGACAGTTTACAACAAACTTCAAAGAGAAATATAGACATGGCATTATTACACCCAAGTTTCATCTAAATATTAATATTCCCTTTTGATCTCTAAATTAATAGAATATAGTAACAGACGGGAAGAGAAGTTTGTCATCTACCAGTTAATGAGATTGTGAAGTTTTGAACAGATATAGGTAAACACAGACAAATACAATTAGTATTTACTTCTAATTCTTTGACAATACAAAGTTTCAGACATTCTGGTCTATCTAACATGGCTTTGATAACCATCCACAAGATATAGCCCCATTTACCATTTCACATCTTCTCTAATATGTTCTTAGGATCATGTTAGCCTGCTGGTTGCTTAACTCTTTCTGGCTCATTGTCCCAGCAGGATGTCGCACCCCACAGATGACAGGGGTTACTGTTAACTTCAGCCTTGTGTGGGTCCCAAGCTGCTGGGGCTCATCAGCTGTCTCCTGTCTCTTGAAATCTGTATCTCCTTCATGCTCCCTCAGTGTCCACACTCTCTGGAATTTGGCCCTGAAACCAGTTTTCCCTCCATGGCAGTGGTTTGCCAGGCCACCTGTTGGGATTTCCCGGCATGGTGCTTACCCTCACTGTGCTAGGAGCATGTGGCCGGCTTCTCAGAATACGATCCAGTGTGCAGCTGCACTAACAGCAAGAGGTTCAGAATGCCCGCTGGAGAGTCTTGCTGCTCTGCCTGTCTGATAGGGAAAGTGCCTTATGAGGTTGGAAAGGTTCTGGTTTTGAACTAACTGCGGCTGGCTGTGTCCCAGGTCTTTGGCAGCGAATTGTCTGTGGAAAATCTGAATTGTTGCTTTGCACAGCAGGAAGCCCCTGTTCATAGCACCAGGCCCGGCTGCTGAGTGGGTAATGAGACCATTGGAGCTCCCAGCCCTGGACTCTGAGCTGGTGTGTCAGATGTCCTTCAGTAGCACCGCATGCCTGGTCATGGGTTTTTGCATCCCCCACTTCCTTCAAAGCAGTATTGAGGTCCTGCCTCCTCGTTTACTCTGGTTACATTAATCTCGGGAAGGGGATTGGTGCTGCACGTCCTAACCGCTCCTACGGCAGTGCGTGTTGCTTGATACGTCTGTTAGTTCAGGGCAACTAACTGCAGCACAGGCAGCTGAGGCTTGGAGATGCAGCCACTTCTGCTCAGACTAGCATGTGATGGTACCTCTCCAGTGTAAATCAAGGTGAGATGCAGAGGCAAGAGAAATGCCACCACTTCCTTCTCTTTCCCCTGCTCACCAAAGATAACATGAGAGCAAAATACATTAGCAACCTGCTTGCCTGCCATGCCCCATGATTTCCCACATGCAAGAGGGACAGCGTAGGCCCTCTGTAAGACCAGTGGGGGATCTGGCCTGGAACTCCTCATAAGCTAATCACAGTGCTTCTGAGTCCAGCCGGGAGGAGCAGTTTGCATTAAAGCAGATGCTCTTTCATTTGAGAAGAGCCTCGCCAGTGGTATAATTCCTCCTTTGCTGGGGCCACGTTTCCAGCTCTACTTTTTGAAGGGCAACAGGGGGTTTTGACACCACACTTTTGGGCTAATGCTCTGGCCCTTTGCTGTGGTGTTGGGAAATAGGAAATAAACGGAGAATAGGCTGAGGGACTGAGGCTACAGTGAAATCCTGCCCTTTGCATAAGGTCCGAGCTTGTCTGATATTGGATGAGAGTGGCGGGAGGGCAGCGTGACACAGCCCTGTAAACTGGGATGAGCTGAGTGTGATAGGGAACCTGGTGGAACCTCTTGAGAAGAGTCATTACCTCACTGCATGATTCATGTCACTGGGACATACTGGGCTTGTGAACTATTTAATAGCACTAGGGGTAATGGCATGTGAAGGGAGAAGGTGCCACGTGGGTTAAAGGTCTGAGCTTGTGCTGTCTGGAGAGATGCCAGAAAACTCTCCAGAGGTGGGGAGGTAACTCATGGGTCTGTCTCCAGGTTTTAATTGAGGACACTGATCAGCTGTGGCAGAATCACTGCATCCGGGACTTCAAGAAGGAGAAGCCAGAGGAGTTTGAGTCTTGGAGGGAGATGTACCTTCGACTCCACGACGCTCGAGAACAGCGGCTGCTCATGTTAACACAGAACATCCGCTCCGCTCATGCCAACAAACCAAAAGGTAAAGCAGGCGCTGAGTGATGCAGAAGTTGTTTAGTCTGCAGACTGATAAGAATGAGGGGAGATTTGATAGGTGCTTTCAACTACCTGAAAGGGGTTTCAAAGAGGATGGATTTAGACTGTTCTCAGTGGTAGCAGATGGCAGAACAAGGAGTCATAGTCCTAAGTTGCAGGAGAGGGGACTGGGGGGGGCTTAGGTTGGACAGCAGGAAAACTTTTTCACTAGGAGGGTAGTGAAGCACCAGAATGGGTTACCTAGGAAGGTGGTGGAATTTCCTTCCTCATGTTTTTAAGGTCAGGCTAGACAAAGACCTGGCTGGCATGATTTAGTTGAGGATCGGTCCTGGCTTTGAGCAGGGGGTTGGACTAGATACCTCCTGAGGTCTCTTCCTGATATTCTATGATGTGGGGACGACCAGAAGGGAGAGGGACTGGTGACTGGGGTGGGTTGTGATTCTTCGTGTCGGAGTGAAAAGAAAGGGATGTCTGTCTAGGTAGCTGGTTCAAATCTGGCCCCATTAGAAGCTTTCCCAAATCACTATTGTCTGAATCATGGGCCCACTGAAATGACTTTGCAGGCCTCGGTTCAGTTCCTAGGAGATTTGTTTCATAGCAAAACAACCTACTGTCCCTCCCTGCGGGGACATCAGAGGTCATGGAGCTGAAATCTTGTTTCATTCCTAGGGTAGTTCCCCCAGGTTGGGATTGACGTATATTGACAGGGCACTCCAGGGCTGTTCTGAAATTCTCTCTCCACAGGTCTGTCAGCCTGGCCTCTCTCAAGCATGATGCTCAGTAGCAGAGGGGTACAGGGTCAGGGAGGGGACTTTGCCTCATGTAAGGGTGAGGATGTGGTGGCCAGTGCTTCCACCAGAGAGCATAGAGGTGGAATCGGTGCTTTGTGACAGTGAGTTCAGAGGACCCACTTGTGGCTGGATCCTAAGGGATGTGTTTTCTCTCCCTCTGCAGGCAGAGTGGCCAAGATGGCATTTGTCAATTCAGCAGCAAAGCCCCCTCGGGATGTGCGGAGGAGACAAGAGAAATTTGGAACTGGAGGAGCTGCTGTACCAGAGAAGATCAAGTGAGTCTTAAACCTCCCCAACCTGTCTGGTCAGGACCTTTCCTTAGGGGGCTGGGCAGTGGGAGAAACCCAGCAGGCTGTCCCCTGTCCTGTCTTATGGAGGCTGGAGGGAAGGGAACAGGAGAAAGGAGATTCCCCCTCCTTTCAGATCCTTCCCACTGTGACTAAAAGGGAGGGAGAGGTTTGCCAGTCAGTAGCAATCAATGACATGTATATAAGTCTAAAAACAATGGACAAACATCTATCTGACCTGTCAAGCTCTTGAGTTCAAGCTCTCCTAGTTCCCTGGTTGTCTTCAGGAGTAACTTAGGCCATCAGTTCTGGCAGGAGAAACTGGGAACCTGCAGCACAGGCCTGGGAAAAAACTTCTCAGGTCCCCTCTGTCGGTGTAATGTTATTTGGCAGCTATTGAACACGTAGGAATTCTACACACGATGCTGAGGGTGGCTGGTCTAATGATTGAGCACTGGACTCGGAGCCAGTTTTAATCTTGGCTCCTTCACTGACTGACTCTATATCTTTGGGCAAGTCACTTAATCTCTGTGCCGGTTTCCTAATCTGTGAAATGGGGCTAATGATCCCCAGTTCATTGAACACTGAAGATGAATTCAGTGCAATTCAGTCATGTTGCTGTGGAGTTCCATCTCAGATGTGCTGTAAGTTGTGTGGTTGGGACAGAGAGAGGAGAGTATCAACATAGCACAGAAATGAATTGATTCCATCATTGGAGCTGTTTGTATCTCCTCCATATTTCTCTGAATTGCAGGATAAAACCAGTCCTGTTCACACCTGGTAGAAGTTATGCCCAGCCTGAGGAGGAGCAGTCCTATGATGGGCCTAGCACTAGCAGTGCCCATTCTGGTCCATCCCCAGGCAGCACCACCTCCGGCTATGACCCCAGGAAACCACCGGTGAAGAGTGAGTTATGCAGGCACATGTCTGTGCTAGTTATTTCTAGCTATCATTACTATGAGCTTTAACCACTGACTGATCATGCATGGAAGAGATTGATAAAAGGTGACCAAGGGGATAACTCTAGAGGGGGGTGTTCCTTTTCCAGCCCTTCTGTTAGAGGGAACGGTGGCAAAAATGGTTCAAATTGCCGCAAAGGTTTAGAAATGGTGTTGTGATGGACACATTGGATTGGGAATAGAGACTTGGGTTCATTACCCACTTCTGCCATATATTTGCTGGGCAGCCTTGGGGAAGTCAATTTCTCTGCCTCAGTTTCCCTATCTGTAACACTGACAATACCGACCTGTCTCAGAAGGGATAAGTTCCTGTATCTTGGGTGTCTGAAATATTCAGCAGTGACAGGTGCTGTCACTAAACCTATTAACAAAAATAGGCTGGAATTTAGTCCCAGATTTAAGTGAGGCTTGTTGGATTGTGGTCATGGACTGAGCCCAGCCCTGAGTATGTTCAGCTTAAAATGCAAATCCCACTGCTTTTATTAATCTTCCCTTGATAACTGCATGACTCTCCTGGGTAGCTCACCATGGAGAGGAGGAGGAGGAGGAGGGGGAGGGGAGAGAAAAGAACTGGCAGAAGGAAGATGCCAGCTGAGTGCCTCATGGCCACTTCTAGCATTGCTATACGTTTTCTGCTTAGATACCACTGTGATAGGCACCTTGGATTTATGGCCAACAAATGAGGAGAGTAAAGGATTTTCAGAGGTTTGCAGAGTTACCAGTGGAAAGATCTAGTTGACAGCTGAGGTTCTTGGTCAGTCAGCGCTAACAAGTCTGCTGCTCTTTGGAAAATTCTGTGTGTGGCACGATTTGAATGCTCCCAAAAACATAAAGCTGTTCTTCAAAATCCACTGGCATGCTGGCCAGCCTTTCTTTTAAAGGCTGCACTAAAAGATGCTGATATTGCAGAGTGAGTAGGGGGAGTATTGTATGGCTCCTACTTAGTTCAATCCCTCTTCCACCACATTGGGGCCTTGCTTTTCCCAATGATGGTCAGACCATGGCCTAGCCTCCCAGGAGGCAGTGAAAACCCCTTGCTTGAATTAGAGCCCTGCACAGATGCACAATTTTGTATCTGCATCCAATCTGCAAACCTGGTCTACTGATATCTTTAGATTTGCAGGACTCTCACTGAAATCATGTAAAACTAGACAAGGTAAAACACTGGGGAATGTATTGTAGGGAGCAATTCTTTATTGGCCTGGAGCTGAAATAGAAGATTCCAATAGGTCTTCTCCATGTCTCAGCCAAAAGAATTGGAAGCTACAACGTTGGCTTGTGCTGCTTGGATGCCGGTGGGATCATGAGAGCTGCAGCTCGGTAACCAGTTCTCTGTTCAGGTGATTCTTTGTACTACTATTCTTAGTTCTGGGTTTTTTCCCCTTTGTTTCAGAAATTGCACCCATGATGGCGAAGACTATCAAAGCATTCAAAAACAGGTTCTCTCGAAGATAAGCTGTCCCAGAAAGAGATGGGAATTCCTCTCTGGTGGGGGAGCGGTATTGAAGGTAGAGGGGAAGGAAGGCACCCAGTATGCTCCATGGAGGCTGCAGCAGCTGTGAGAGGCTTAAAAAACCTGCACAAGGATGACAGCACAGTATTTTTCAAGCCAGCCCTCCAGTCCCTTTCTTTACCTCCCTTGCCTTGCTCCCAATTTCTATCAAAAACACCATGTTCAGAATTATAAAACCTTCAGAAAATGTGAAGTCTTGGTATCTGCTGAGAAGGGAAGGTCCAGAGACTAATGTTGCTATTTAACCTCTTAATAAATTTACAAAATGGTTTTAATTAGTATTTCCCCCAGATATTATTTGTATCCCCCCGCACCTTACCCCAATCCTGGTAGAAGGACCCTGCCTCTTTCCCGATTACTTGAGTTGGAGCCCCTTCCCTCCATGTGGACGCTGTTACAGTGGAAGACTCTTCCTTGATTTCATGCCCACTACATGCCAAGTCCTATCTGGAACATCTGGGACAGGTAATGCTGAAGGCCAGTCTGCTCACCTGGGTCGGGTCTGAGGCATCACTTTCCAGCTGTGTACGTTAATGAATCCCAGCTCTCAACTTCTGTGATCTCCTTGGACAGATGCTTAAACTGTTTTATGGAGATTCTGAGAACTGCTGAGAACCGTTCTCCTGCCGTTTTGTTCTCTTCTCCGTCAGCTTATTGGAGAATTCTTTGGGAGAAATATCACTGTGCTGAAACAGAAATTTTAATCGCTCTTTGGGGTTTTAGATTGGTCTCGGACTCTGGAAGCAAAAATAATTTTAACAAAACCAATGATGGAATTGGTTTTTATTTCTTTTAGCAGAAGGAAGCAGCTTTGTCCAGTTTCCCAAGTATCACACAGCATTGGAAAGGATTTTCTGAGTCTAAAAGCTGGCACTTAAATCCTGCCTTTTCCCCTGTAAATTATTGCTGGAAAAAGCAAAAAGCTTCAGTCTTTTTTGTGTTTTATTTTTTTTAAAGTAAAACCACTTCATGGGGAAAGTGAATCATGTCCTATATTGGTGCAAACTCTACAATATGAATTCAAAACACATGGTGATTGCATCCCATGTCTGAGGGAAACATCCCAGCTGTGGAAGGGAGGGGTGAGATTTTACCTTTGAGTGAGCAGCCTCTGTTGAGTTGGTGGAAAAATAACAAGGGGACTTTGGAGCAAAACTCCATCATGAAGGTGGTCATGGGATTGTGACTTCAGTTAAATGAGCAGAATTTCACTGTGGCTGCAGCTGCTTCTGGCAGTTTCAAGTGAGTGACACTACTAGGAAGTCACTGTGGTTTATAAAATCCTTTATAATGGCTGCCAGTTCAGCACAAGCACTGAATCTGTCTCAACAAATGTGAAAGCAAGTTTACGTGGAGCACTGCTAGCAGAGGTTGAACTGAGGTTAGAGCTCAGTGCTCTGAGGGAACCTGTCCTGCTGTTGATGGATCAAGCCTATCAAATCGGCTCTATAACTGGATCTGGAAATGGAAACTGTCCAGGTCTAAGACCTGTTTGAAGTGCTCCTCAATGCAACTGCTGATCCTGATGCCATAGGACATTCTGCTCTCCTTGTAGGAAAGGAGGCAGCACTGGCTGCTGCTCTTGGTGATAACTGCTCAACAGCCTGACCACATTTTCTTGACTGGAAAACCCTGAACAAGTGGACTTGGCTGTGTATGCTGGCCTGAGGGAACTCTGCTGTGAAGTGTATACCACAGAGGACTTGTGGAGGGCAGGGAGGGGGGACCCTTTACCCTTTGGGTTCTGTCTGTTTAGGCATTTGAACATCATGGAAGCCCCAACTTTTATTTTTAATTTTGAAGATCTTGGAAGAGTTTTCTCAGAATCTCATGTGCCGTAAATTTGTTAAAATCCCAGATGCTTTAATCATGTTACTGTGCAGCATTTCGGTGTGTATTGTGCTGTAAAATAATGCCTTTTTGCTCTTGCATTTTGCTGTATTTAATTTGCTGTATTTTTAATTAGGTAACAATATATAATCTTCTGCCAACTGTTGTGCTACCATTTATTTCTGTTTTTTACTTGGGGTGTGGGGAAAAGGGAAGACTCATCTGTGTCTGGGCCATGGTGGAGCCCCATTTAAAGAACGTTGGGTAAATCTGAGAATTCTCTCAGGCACCATTAAATTGCTATCTAGCATTATTACAGTTAGATATCCATGTCTGGACTGCGGGTACTGCTTTTAGCTGTGCAGCGAGTATATATCATCCCATTAAAACCAGTTATCTGATTGACAGATGGCAGAGTCTGCAGTATTTTAGCCTAGTTTGGTGGATTTGTGGGGAAAGAGGCAATACAAATATTGTTGCCTCTAATCCCATAATATTTCAATCCATTTTCTCAATGAGCAGATCCTTCTTCGTATGAGACCAACACTCATCTCTTCCCCTGCAAGGTGCTCTTTCTTTTTTTCAGTCAGACACTAAATCTCCCAGGCTGAAAGAATCTGAATGCCTTTTACTGAGGAGGAGGAATTATTTTAGTAAGACACAAACTAAGCCAGCTGTAGAATAAAACTGCTTGCTCAGTTTCCAATCTCTTCCAGCATTCAACATGTTAAACTTGTGCAATTTTCTGTGCTATACTGTGTGCAAAGAAACCATCCAGGACCCAACACCTCCTTTCTCTGCCCTCCCCTGTCCCTCCTTGAATGGTTTGGCTGGGTGGGATGAGTGATGTGGGCAGGAGGGAGAGTTATGCTGACTTGCATTTGTACTTTGGTCCCCAACTGTGTATATACAATTTTCTATGTTACTTTTTTGTGGTAACTACGGAGATTAATATTTTAATTAGATAAGTTATATGAAAAGAAGAAAATCATGTCTCAATAAAAGCCAAAACACTGGACAGTGTCTGTCTATTCCTTTCTGGCTCCAGGTGATAACTGAACATAATTAAATAACAAATTAGAATGTATGATTGCTTAGTATTGCTGATGACTGAAGTTTGCATTTTATTCTGACAACCCTGTTTACTTTTCATTCTCAAAAGTTCCCTTTTTTGTAGAGGCTATAGATAGAGGGATGGAAACCGAAAAGCTTTGGCAAAGAAGTGTCAAATCCTAGGCTTGGCACAGAATCTAAGCTGTTATCTGTCATGTTTTCAGATCCTTTCCTCTTTTTCTGCCACAGCCTGAACCAGGGATCATAAATTTATATTAACACCTTTAAAGCAAGATAAGAAAATGGCCTCTCCAGGTGTATGTGGGAATGGCTTGTAAGAGAGGAAGGGAGAGAACCAGGAGTCTGCCTGTGGCTGCTAAGAAAAGAAACTGACTTCCTGTTGGAAGAGCCTGCTCCTGCAACCTATTAGTTATATGACTATTTGTGAGAGAGTGAGCATCTGAATGGGGTTTGCAGGATTGTGCACGGTCACAGTTCAGGGCAGCAGCATCTGCTCTTTCCCTTCAGTGATCCAGTAAGGGGCTCCCTAGTCATTGCCTCTCTTGGATGGAAATCTGTCTCACTTCTGACCAGGGTATTTCCAGGCTGAACAGTTCCTTGCTTTCAGTGGTGTTCCTATCAAAAACCAATCTGTCTAAAGCAGCCTGCTCTGCTTCTCTCCTCAGAGACCAGTACACAGGGTAATTGCCCTGGTTATGTTACCAGACAGCTCTCTCTAAACAAGCCTGTTTTATTAAGGATAAAACACTACAGAGAAAACACTAAAACCAATAAAAGAACCTACACACATGCTAGTAAGTGTACAAGAGATTCCCCCCTCCAATTCCAACATGGGCTCTAGCTGGAGCAGTCCTCTAAACCCCATCTGGGCTTTCCTGCAATTTTAAGTTCACCATATACATTGTTCAGAAGAGGAACTCCATTTAATGGGGCTTTAGTAGGCAAAAATCCTTCACTAAGAAGAGGGGCCTTCCAGGGATCAGAGCTCCTGTCCCTTTGCTGGAGTGGAGAGAAGGCACTGAATATTAGGGCTTGTCTACACCTAAAGCAACACAAACTACTGTAGTGCCTCAGCATAGCCACTGTCACTGTAATTAATCCAATCCACCTCCCCAACAGGTGGCAGCTAGGTCTTCCACTGACCTCCTTGGCTATACATTGCTCAGGGGTGTGGATTTTTCATACCCCTGGACAACATAGCTAAGTCAACTTATAGACCTAGCTTTAAACTCAGGTTATTTATGCCAAAATCCTTTCTCTGTGTGCTGGTCTCTTGAGGAGACTGTGAATGGGTAATCAGCCAGACAATGGATTCCCTCCCCAGGGCCAAGCTTCAGACTTCTGATAACCAGAGAAATTACATTCACACTCCTCCTTCTAAAGTTAGGTACAACGACAGCCACACAAACAACTGACTTTTTTATTTTTCAATGGACCCAAAAGATACTAAATTTAATTCAATTAGATTTATCCAGGCTATTATGTCACGGGCCTTTATACTGCAGTTCACAGTAAACATTCTATAGGGCTGTTACAGAGAAGACTGAACAACCTAATATACCAAACTACTGCAGTTTCTTTAAAGCGGGGTGGGGGGGGAGACACTGAATATATGAAGTAGCTGAATGTCTTTATAGCTGAAAGCTGCAGTTGCATGTGATATCTTGTTCAGAGGTTCTCAACCAGGGGTACCTGTAGGGCCAGATTAAAATTATAAGGGGCCTAAGTGTGATTTACATATTGGAAAAAAAATTAAGTCATCAAATATTTCTCTACATACACAGTTACACATTATTTATGTACGATTAACAAGTTTAGTTGACTCTCATGACAATTCTTCAAACAGCTACTTCTGAGTAAGAGGTAGCACGGGGGACGCCCTTCCTCCTAGGTAGTGGAGTGCTCATCTGTACGAGGCTGAGCACTGCCGCATTCCCCATCCTGCTCACCTCTTTCACCCTGGTGCTTCTCCCCTCAGCTCTCCCCTGGCACAGTGCAAAGCCAAGCCCTGCAGGTGTCATGGGGTCAGAGGTCAAGCTAGGGCTTCTGACCCCATGGCACCTGCTGCTCTCCCACCTGCTGACCCCCCCCGGTCCCCCCGGGCCCCCTGGCCGCTGCCCCCCCCCCCCGCTCCCCACTAACCCCATAGCACCTGCTGCCCCCCCGCTCCCCATAGCGCCTGCCGCCCCCCCCGCTCCCCACTGACCCCATAGCACCTGCTGCCGTCCGGTACTAGCCCGTCCCTATACCACGTGACACGGCGGGCCCAACAACGAGGGCGGGGGGGGCGCCGCATCACGTGACGGAGGAGCTGTCCCGGCTGCCCCTCCCTCCCTGTCACGTGAGGAGGTCGCGGCGCTCTTACGTCGCACGCGCCCCTGCGCGTGCTTCCCCCTCCCGCGCGCCAGCCGCTGGGCCATGGCGCACGGACACGGGCACGGCGGGGGCGGCTGCTGCTGCGGGGCCGAGCGCGAGGAGCCCCCCGAGCGCCGCGGCCTGGCCTGGGGCCTCTACACGCGCATCGACCGCGAGCGGCTCCAGTGCCTCAACGAGCGGCGGGAGGGCAGCGGGGCGCTGGTGTTCCGGGCCTGGGAGGAGCGCGGGGACCGGAGCCGGGTCCCGGCCGGGGGGGGGAGGCGGGGCGGGGTTGGGTTTGTCCGCCTTTCTAAGAGCACCCGAACACCCTTGCCCCGCCCCCTTTTCCAGAGGCCCCGCCCCCTTTTCCAGAGGCCCCGCCCCCGTTCCCTGGGTAGCGGGTGGGGGTGCGGGCTGGAGATGAAGGGTTTGGGGTGCAGGGAGCGGGCTCGGGGAGGGAGTTTGGGGTGTGGGAGCGGGCTCGGGGATGGGGTAGGGGGTGGAGGTGAGGGATGTGGGCCCCCACGGCTACTTACCTCAGGTGGCTCTTGGGACGCTGCCAACATGTCCTGGCTTCTAGTGTGCTGCCCCCACAGCTCCTATTGGCCGTGGTTCCCAGCCAATGGGAGCTACGGAGCTGGCGCTTGGGAGCGGGGCAGCGCCTGGAGCCCCTTTGGCCACTCCTGTGCGCCCAGGGGCTGCAGGGACAAATCAACTGCTGGTCTAGCTGCAACAGGCTGCTCTTTCTGCAAGCAGTGGACAAAGCAGGCGGCTGCCAAACAGCGTTAGAAGGGAGCATTGCACAACTTTAAACGAGCATGTTCCCTAATTGATCAGCAAAAAATCCGTTAACCGGGTTGACTTTAAGAGAGGCGTTACTGTACCAACAAAGTGCTCCTAGCGTAGACATGACATTAGCCATAACAAAAAAGGCTTTGTCTCACGCCTCAACAGAGACTTTCTAGTGAATGCTTCAGTGGGTTATTGGATTAAATCTCTTTCTACTGAATATATTAGAACATTTACTAGAAGAGCATCTGTAGAAATACAACTGAACTATAATTTTCAATGTAAACAAAGGTCATTGGATAATGAATTGTCCATATTGTACGTTCATAATTCCCAAAATAAAGTTGTGCATATTAACATGGTTCTATTGTAAGTGTATTAGCATAAATCTTCCAATGAAATGCACATGTGAACTGATGCAGAAGGAAGTGCATAGGAAGTGTAATATATGGCATTACAGAATATTTTCATCTGCTTCTAAAGGATTATTTTTAATCCAGTTTTGTATCTTTTAGTTTGTTGAAAGTGATGATGACGAAGTAGAACTTCTGTTTAATATCCCGTAAGTACCTGCTTGGCATCATTTCATGCCCTGTTAGCACCTGATGCACTCTGTTTTATTTGTGGCTGGGTTCTTTGCCCACAATAGTTTTCCTTGAATGCTCTTGGGAAAGAAACTAGAAAATAAGTTTGGGTGATGGCAGCTCTTCTTCAGTGAGCTTTACTGAATTGTGTGATGTATAATCAAGACTAACTGGAAGATAGTGGAAGTGAAGTCTCTGATTCTGTGTTTCATGGCAGGTTTACAGGCAACGTGAAGCTAAAAGGGATAATTGTGATGGGAGAGGATGATGATACACACCCATCAGAGATGAGACTGTAAGTGGACATGGGCCTGGCTACCAGGAAAGCTCCTATTGGGTAGATGTTGTATAGTGTATCTATTTGCACAGCTGTCTTAGAGCAGAGTTTTTACCATCTCCTCAGTTATGGTCTTCCATTTGCCATGTGTAGCTGAGACTGAACACTAGAGTGAATCATACTAAGGGATTGTATTTTTTTTACCACATTGCTTTTTTTTAAAAAAAAAAAAAATTAAATACTTTAGCTTTTCCTTTCCAACTGCAAAGTTCTCATTGCCCAATGACATCAGTATTCCTATTTTCATTTTACAGATGAGAAGGACACTAAAGCCAGAGCGGGCATTGATGTCAGCTCAAATCAGAAACCAGGAATACCTGACTTCCAGTCCTGAGTTTAGGCCAGGCTCTCCTTTCATATTGCTGAGTAGAAGTTCCTATACTAGATTAATATTAATGTAATTATCTGGTGGGAAGCATGATTAAGGTCCTGTGAAAATTGTGGGGGGTTTTAATTTGTGGCAGCATCGCAAATAGGGGTTTGAATTTCATGGGATGTGCATGGCTGCTGAGTTCCCCCACAAACTGCTTCCATTTTTCCAATGGCATGCTGGTCTTATTTCATGATACAGATGTGGGGCATGGAGGAGGGGGATGTCCCATCAGTAGGCACCATCCCTCTGTTCTAGCCTGGTCTGGGGCTGGGATTGGGGCCTAGATTGCTAGAGCCCTGCATGGACACAAAATATCTGCATCCAATCCACAAACATGGTCCATGGATATAAAGCAGATATCTGCAGATGCTCTATAGATCACACTGTGCTCTGTTGAGACCCGGCCGCTGCTGCACCCTGCCCTGGCGGAGGGAGTGCTTTGGCACTGACAAGGTGCTAGGATTAGAAGCTCTGGCAGGCCCCGAGGGAGACACTGCAGTGGCAGCTGGTAAGGTGCTGAGTCCAGGATCCATCACTTGGAGCGCCGGGGTTGGGGGGTGGGATAGCAGAACCCCCTCACAGACCTGTTTGTGCTTCCAACAGAGGATCTCGGTGTCGGCTCTTTGCCAGCTGGTGCTGCAGTGTTTCCCGCAGGCAGGCTGGGGCTCCTACTTGCTGCATGCTGTCAGTGCCACACCGCCTCCTGACTGGCTGGCAGGACAGGAAGCAGCAGCAGTGGTCTGGTCTGGAGCTGAGATCATGGTGACCTAGAGCTTGTCCTGGGCCGGCCAGCCTGCTGCCTCCCTACTGCCTCAGGAGCAGCCCAATACTGTGGTTTTTCTAAGAGCTTGGAGGCAGAAGCAGGAATGTTTGAAAAATTATGGCATTGGGCTAATTTTACAATTTCTTTGAAATTGTGACTTATTCAGGGCCCTAGTCATCACTTGACTTTCCACTAAGGGCAGCTTTTCCCCTCATCTTTACTGTATCTCTAATGCACTGGAATCCTAACCCCTCTATATATAGAATTTATAGAAATATAGGGCTGGAAGGGACCTTGGGAAGTCATCAAGCCCAGCCATCCATGCTAAGGAAGAACCAAATAAACCTAGACCAGCCCTGAGACATGTTTATTCAAAGTGTTCTTTAAAATCTCCAATGATGAGGATTCCACAACCTCCTTTGGAAACCTGTTCCAGAATTTGACTACTTTTATAATTAGGAAAAACTTCCTAACATCTAACCTAAATCTGGTTGCAGATTAAACCCATTTCTTCTTGTCCTACACTCAGTGGACATATAGAACAGTTGTCTTCATTGTAGCAGCCCTTAACGTATTTGTAGACTGTTATCAGGTCCTCCGTCAGTCATCTTTTCTCAAGACTAAACATGTCCAGTTTTTAACCTTTCCTCATAGGTCAGGTTTTTCTAAACCTTTTATCATTTTTTGTTGTGCTCCCCTAGATTCTCTCAAATTGTCCACATGTTTTCTAAAGTGTGGCACTCAGATTGCACACAGCTGAGGCCTCATCAATGCGGAGTAGAGCAGGACATGAACTGGAAGTGCTGTGGGTGGCGAATGTCTTAAATCTACAGCTCTGTTCCTTACTCTTGTTTACTACTCAGTGTGTTGTCTGTTCCTGACATGATCCAAGTGCTGTTTTCTTGGCTGATCCAGTTGTGTGTGTTCCACAGGACAAAGCCAATTTAATAACCCAGTGGTGGGAAGAGAGGGGAGACCAATCAATCAATTATGCATTTTAACCACTGTTGTGTTTTTCTCCACTCCCAGGTTCAAGAACATTCCCCACATGTCATTTGATGACACAGCCAGAGAACCAGATCAGATGTTCAGTCTGAATCGAGATCTAACAGGAGAACTGGAGTATCCCACAAAGTATGACACAGGCTCTTCCTTTCTTTGCGGTGCATCTGTTAGAGATGCACGAGCATTCATTTCTCCTGGAGCCAATGAATTTGTGTTCCTTTTATCGAGAGCCTACTCATGTGCTTTTCAACCATTAGAAAGTGTTAGTACCTTTACTCACATTGTAACATCACATCAAATAGAATGTGCTTTTTAAATGCCTTTTCTGGCTCTTCCCAGCACTCCTGTTGGAGTGAGAACTCTACCTGTTCCTAAATGGTGTTGAAGACCTTTTCCCTGGGGAGGGAAGATCCTGGGTCTTACATCCTGGAGTCACCCTAAACTGAATTCTGAATGCCTTGTCTCCTCCACCTCTTACACCAAGGAGGACTGGAGAAGGCTCCTTTTACTGTTCTGCAATCTACCAGAGGAGTCACAAGTCAGACACAGCAGGTGCTTCCTTCACCCTCCCTCCCAGCTCTTGTTGATCTAAGGAGTGAATGGCTAAGACACCAGGTCTCCTA
Organism: Dermatemys mawii; assembly: GCA_007922305.1. Classification (NCBI taxonomy): domain Eukaryota; kingdom Metazoa; phylum Chordata; order Testudines; family Dermatemydidae; genus Dermatemys; species Dermatemys mawii. The sequence goes on from ML677388.1 coordinate 6,604,336, forward strand.
CATGGCAGTGCTTAGTCTCCAAACCCCTATAGGCTTTCCTTTTCAAGTAACAACTTCATCCTCTTTAGTGCAGAAACTGCTCCAGAAATTAGGCTTTATTTCCTGGGTGACTGGTTACATGATGAACTCTGAACTCTGTTTTGTTTTTTCTTCCAGAATTGCTCGTTTCTCAAATGTTTACCATCTCTCCATCCACATTTCCAAGAATTTTGGAGCTGAGACAACAAAGATCTTTTATATAGGCCTGAAGGGAGAGTGGACAGAGGTGAGTGAGAGCAGGGAGAAAATGAACAAAACATCACAAATGCAGAAGTTGATTTGAATTGCAGCTTGTACAGCTGGGTCTGTCTAGGTGTGGTTATTTATAAGAAACTTGGAAATGGCTATGGAGACTTTTTTTTTAATTGAGTAACTGAGTTAATTTGCTGAACTGAATCAGAACCCAAATAATGCTTGGTTAGTTTTCTTCCCTGAATCCCACGTGAAGTGCTGCCATTCTGGGAAGCTACGTATTAAGTGGTGGGAGGTGCTGGCATGGCTGTTGGATTTATTTAAGGGATATTTTTTGTCATGGACATGATTCTGTTAAGAGCCAGGTACGTGCAGAAGAAGCTGCAGTCTTGCAACTACAGTTTTAAAACATTGAAATAGCATAGCATCGGCATCAATGGAGGGTCGACTTGTAATGTAAAGCATTTCTTGAGCTGGGACAGATGCCTGTGCCTCAGTGGCTGGCACCAAATTGAGTTTGGGCAGATCTTGGGAACGGTGGGAGAGACTACTTGGGACAGAAGTGAAATGGGAAGACTGATCAGATTCTTTATTTTGGTGGGGAAAACTGAGCTTTAATGGTTAAATATGTTTGCCTTGATTCAGGCTTATCGACATGAAGTGACCATCTGCAACTATGAAGCATCAGCAAACCCAGCTGACCACAAAATTGATCAGATCATACCAGAGACCCATTTCATTTCCTAACAGTAGAACCAGGATGCTCCCAAAGGCTTCCTTATCAATACACTGAGTTAATGGACAGACTGAAGAGAACAGATTCTTGGGGCGCTAGAGAGAGCGGTGAAATAGCTTTTATTTCTTTTTGTCTTTGCCCTTGGAAGAAGAGTGCCAATGCATGAACTCTTTATACAGTTAATTGATTGCTCATGGCAGTCCTCTGTTGGGTGCTTCAACACACTGAAGAATCAGGCCTTGATGTAGTGGAGTGTTTCCTCCACGTTGGCAACCTAGTGGCCTAATCACTGTGTTGCCAATTGAAAATAAGAGTATCCTCTCACTGTCTATGCCCCAGGCTTCACGATTGGTTTGTCTGAAATGCTGGTTATTGGAGGCAACCACCACCTTGTGAGCAGTGAAATATCCTCTGGTTGCTACTCTGTTGTGCCTGGGTGTTGAACAATTGCTGCTGGTGTGTGAAGCTGGAGCCTGACAGTGACTTGATGTAGGGTTATTGCTGTATTGAGGAGAAAGGAATTGTAAATGAAAACTTATATCTTGAGATTGTTCCCCTGAAATATACATTCTGAGGGAAATCTAAAACTGGGAGAGATGCTGGATCCTTAAGATATAAAAGTGAAGATACAGGATTGTATGGTTGAGGGGGCTATGCAGAAAGCGCTCAAAGCACTGTTTGTACATTTAAAGTTGTGGCTTTTTGCTGAAGGTGTGGAGCCTCCATTCCATGTGAGAAGCTAGAGCTGGAGACCTAGGAGTTCCTTTAGGCACAACTTTATAAGGAATGTAACTAATCTTTCCTAATAAATCTATGATAGGTGTCATTTTGTTTCATTTCGTGAGTCCCTTCCTGCTGCATCTTGACTGATGTGTACCTGTCTAGTTGCAGAAAGAGTTTAATGCAATTGAGTGTACCTCTCAGATGTGGGGTGCTTTACAGCCAAACAATAGTATCATTAAATACACCTCAGTAACCATGCTCTAACAGTCAAAAGAGCTATGAATCTAGCAGCCCCAAACCCCTTTACTCACCATTAATGGCTATAGCTAAGCCCCAATAAAAAGTTTCTGCAAACAATTATGAAAAGTGGTGTGAGAATCCTTGTATTAAAAAAGTGTGCAGGCTTATAGGTCTAAAACAGTGGTGGTAATTATCTACCACTGGAGCAATAGCCTCAGGTTTATTTCAGTGCCTGCAGAAATCAGATCTGTGAGGGATAACCTAGCTGTACATTCCATTCATGGCATAGGTATGAGGCTGGCAGTTGGGGGTAATCAAAGTATATTACTGGTATCCTCAATGAGGATGACATCTGGTAGTGATTGGAGTGGCATGCTGCAATCTGTAATGTTTGTTTCCTGTGATGCTCAAGGGATGGGGAAAACATTTAGATCTTCCTCTCAATTGCTTTTATGTGACACATCCAGTTGAAGTTGTCTGAAATTATGTATACACAAGCTTCTTTTCACACCTTTGCACAAACTCCCATCACAAAGAGCCAGCTGTAACTATAACAATGTGCTGAGGTGACTTACAACTAAACTTTTGCGGCTGGAATCTTAAGTTCAAATTTGCTTTAAACTGCAGTTTTGTAGCATTAACTCTGGTTCAAGAAGGGATTTAAAATATTAAATTTGATAAAAAGTCTTACCTATTAGTCTAAATGAAGAGAACTGTTTCTCTGAAGCAGCACTTTCACCTTAGAGGCAAGAAATTGCAAGATGAAACTTCACTGTGCTAGTAACTTTGTCCTCTTGAGTGGGGCAGTCTGGGTTTCACTCAAACACATTACAGCTGTGCTGATGGTTGGCAGCATTTTTAATTCTTCAGTAATGCAGTGACAGGAAAGGGGGGAGTGTATGTGAGAGAGCACTCCACTATCTAGCTGAAGCAGTGTTGCTCTTTATCTGTCTTCCCCCAGCTGCTCTCAAATTGCTGTCTTAATATCTTATCACTCAGGGACATATAGCTTAGGAAATACCTGCTGTCCCCCCACCCCTGAAATACTGCTGGCACTTTCAGCTCCATTACCTAAAATATGCTGGGAATGTAGTAGAAAATAGTTTCCCACAAACTTGTAACTGTGCTGATGTGGGGGGAGAGTTGTTCCTAAGGCCTAGTCCCCTTGGGCCTTTGCCCAGGTATCTCCATGTGGGCTAGGAGAACCTGCTTGACTGGAACAGGGATTATGTGCCCAAAGTACGGAGCGGGAAAATGACTCCTTGACTCAGGCACCAAAGCACCCTTCCTGCTGGCAGGGCTGTTTTCCCCAGCTCCTGGCATGGTGCCTATGGCAGGGGGAGAAACAAAGGGGTTCTGCGGGGTGGAACCAGCAGCCCCAAGCTCTGGACTCTAGTGACCCAGTCTCCGACTCGTGGCTCTGTCCCTCTGGCCCCGTCTCCTGGTTACTCCCCTGCCCCCGCGGCGTGGCTGTGGGTCGGTTGCGGAAGGTGACAGGAACACTCCGCCCCCTTCCATGCCCCTCGCCCCTGGCAGGGGAGTGAAATCCACGGCAGGCTCGGGGCCACGATCCCTCTACGCCCAGGGGCGGGGGGTCCCTGTCCCCTGCGGGACACGCGCTTCCCCCGGGCTGAGTTGGCCTCTGAGGGCCGGTCCCCGCTAGCGGGGCGCGGGGCTCCCCTTCCTCCAGGGGCCTCCTGCCCCCACCGGCCCATCTCTCCCCCACCGCGGGTAGGACCAAGATGGCGTCCCTTTCCGGTTTCCGTGCAATGAGTGTCGTCACTTCCGGTGGGCTGACCCCGGGGCGCCCCGACCGGTAGGCTGGCGGAAGTTCCGGTCCAGGAGGCAGGAGAGTGTCTAGGAGCCGGGCACAGAGAGAGAGA